>VWZV01012921.1:285182-520513 GCA_013397155.1 Irena cyanogastra | reverse complement strand
AAAAAAAAAAAAAAAAGAGTCCAGAAGAACATGGATAGACAGATGCCAGCTCTCTGAAAGGCAGGTTTAACCAATGCAGGCATGCTCCCTCTGGGACCCCAGCTTAGCAACCACCATCCCCAGATGGGCTAAGCTTAGTGACCATCATCCCCAGATCTGCCCTTGGACCACACGCACTCCCAAGTGGTGTAAATTTGTCATTACGTGGCTTTGAGTGGCCATTGCCTGCGACAGAAATGAACGTAAGCTACAAATAACTGGCATTCCTCTTTGGCACCCAGGAAGCCTTATCAGCACCACAGTTTAGATCTGCTCTGGTACACAGTAACTCATGAGCTCTCTGGGCTCTGAGGAATTTGTGAATCCATCTCTCCTGTGGGAGGATGGAAGAAGTTTTCTCCCTGGCAGCTCCATGATGGTGTCATGGGCAAATTTCTGCCTCTCAGGAATGCTTTGGGGCTAATATGCAAACTGTAAATCATTCACCTGCTTGGGTAGTCCTTCAGTCACTAGCATCCTGCATTTTCAGTTCTAATACCGACAATTTTCTTCAGCAACTTGAAGCATTTTCTGTCACTGCACTTCATTTTACCTGGTAAAATCAGTGTCCTGCTAATCCAGCCAGGTTCCCTAGGTGTTGCATTGCTCTGTTCAGGGTACCTGCTTGGACACTGAAGCAAATCTAAAACTTCTCCTACATCTGAATTAATTCAATAAAGTTTATTTCAAGTGTTTTCTCCCCTGATCTCATGCAACAAATACAGAGAATAACACTTAAACCTAATGCTGTTTCTTAGTTCATTTCAACTCTTTGAATAACAAAATTTATAGATGGGATAAAAAAAAAGAAGAAACAATTAGCCCCAATTAGGCTAATTATTAATAGAGGCTTAGATGGCTGAACAGGAAAACTTCACTTTTCAGCAGCTGAGATTCTGTGGCAGTTTTCAGAACAAAAAATCATATGAGCCTCCAGTTCATATTTCTGCTTTGGAAACCCCCAGTCTACATAAGCAAACCCAAGAACACCCAGTCTAAATAGGCAAAACCAAGGTTTTTACTTGAAGGAAGAGAAAAATGAGAAGCAACCAAATTAAGGAGGGCACCAGGATGCCAGAAAGACAGAAACAGGACTCAAGTTGAAAAGCAAATCAAATGTCTTAATCACAAGGCTGTCCTTTCTTTTCATACTGAGGATGTATACAATTTAAATACTTTTTTGAAAAAAACAAGCCGAGTGTAGAAGACAAGCTACAGAAGATGATGCAGGATTTTCATCACTGTCCTTTTCACCTACTGACCATGTTGGTTAATGTTGCTCCTTCAGATGCCCCTCTGTGTCACACAGCATTGGGTCAAATGTGCCTGCTAAATCTGCCACTGTCTCGTAAGGTACTTAATTTTTTTTTTAGCCAAAGAAATTTTAATTATTCTCATCTCAGGGAAATAGCCCTGCAGAAAAATAATTTCTCGTTTATCTTGGTATTGATTTCAAGAGATGAGAGTCAGAGGGACACAAAATGAAAATTTTAGACCTTAGTAAACTGAATTTGAGATGCAGGTATTAAAAAAAATATTTTGAAAAATAGTCAGCGTTTGAAGGAAGCAAGGAGAAGGCATGTATGTTACCTGCTGCAGAAGGAAACTTGTTCCAATTTTCAAGCAGGCTGAACAGCCAACTTCCCTTTCAGAAGGCCCTGAGACCAAACTGCTTGTGGACTGCACTGGATGCACAGCTTTTTTAAGCACTGTTAAAGTTTAAACAAAGCACAAAAGAGCTCAACAGAAGTGTTTGTATAAGAAACACGTTACTGAAACCTGGCCTCAAAGTGCTGGTGATGTGTCAGGGAGCTTATGTACAAAGAATTCAAATAAAATATGCTTTATAAAAATGTGTAGATATTGTATGTCTCCTCAATCAAGGCTTTCTGAGGGTATTTTTGAGCCTCTGAGTCAACAGGCATTTGTCTTCCTCCATAAAATGTCTTGCTTCTCTTTTCCAGCCAGCCTCTTTCTTCATGCCCCTGTAGGGGTGTTTTTCCAAATAACTTCCACTCTAAGTCTTCATGCATTTTAATTACCTTGAGGTGGAGTCCAGAATGTTAATGATACTTTAATACTTTAAATCTCTGATGAAGTAAGGTGGGCTCTTTTTGCCTCACTCCTTTAGTGAGAAAGATTTGTATTCAGCACACTGAGTTTTAATGCCTGACAGCTGAAGCTTAATATCTTTTCAGAGTTTCAGAGATTAATTTATAGTCATTGAAAAATAATCTCAGAATTATAATATAAAGAACTGAAGGGCCTATGGAGTAAATACATCCACAGAGGAAAATTATGTCTATGCATAAATTTACCATTCATTTTATTTTAAATTCTCTGATATTTTTTCTGTTATTCTTATCAAACTTGTGCTCAGTCCTTCCTTGGTGTGTATCTTTGAAGCCATAATCACCTTTCTGCTGGTTTAGGGAATTTAAAATGAAGGTGCTTCACTAGCAGACTGGTAGCATTGCTAAACATGCATTTCCCTTGCCATAATTTCTAATGCTCTACCCAGATTTATTTAAAGTGAGGGGAAGTTTTACACTGATTACAAATAGAATTGACTGTAAATTTTTTCTTAATTCTTTATCCACTCAGCACATCGAATTCTTTCTTGACTGACTAGAAACCCATGACAAAACTCACAAATATATCAAATATATTTTCTCCTGAGATTAAGCAGTATTTCCATAATGAGTTTACTGACCTTTAGCATTACAAAATTTTGACTCACTCTTACATCTGATGCCTTTAGAAATATTTCTGCCTTTACAGTATGTCGTTCACGAGCAATGAAAGCATGATGATTTGGAGAGCAAAATTCAAATTATCTCAAAAAAGTAATTGTCAAAAATTTTTTACCCCCAACTCATATACTTTAAATATGCTTTCTTGTGCTTCTGTGTGTATTATGCATTATTGATGAACAAAAGCACTACAACTGGAAATAAAATGTGAGTATCTAAAACACTAAGCTTGAAAAATAAAAATGAAATCTCTCAGAGGTACTAATTACTGAGACTGAAAAACATAGGGGCTGCAAGAACAACTCAGAACTGTTTTTACTTTTCCATGGTATAAGTCAAGGAAAATATTACCAACTGGAAAAACTATAAAGGAATGGAACAAGGCTTCTTTCAAACAGATTGTTTTATTTGACTGTGGGAACATTTTGAGAAAATAAAGTGTATGCACCAGGACCTCTTGAGTACCTTAGTTACCTCAAAACAACCGTGTAAACTTTTCATAAACTGTCTGTTAGAAGATATGTATGCACTTAAAGCCCAGCACTACATCAGGATGTTTTTATGATGTTTTTAGAACCACCAGTGACTGCCCAGCACCACACTCAGAGCTCAGTGTAATCAGGTTTTGCCCACATGACCTCATACTGACTGCAAGCTGTCTTAGGACAGGGAGGGGTTTGTGGTGTCTGCAATTAGGTTGAGAAAGATATGGGACTGATGTCTCTTCAGGAATCAACAACACAAATAACTCTTTGCACTGCTTTCAACAGTGTGGCTTAGCTGAGAAACCACAGATGGGTTACAAGTGCTTGTGGTCTGAAGTAAAGGACAGAGTTTGAAAGGAGGGCTATTCAGTAGCATGTAGGGAAGGAGAAGTTAAGACAGTGAAACGGGGCTGTCCACTGCAGTCTCAACACTGCAGCACCTTCCTAAAATTATTTGAATACATGTACAGCAAGAGGTTGTCTGCTTTTGCTGAGCTCTGTTAGTTTTGCAAATAAAAAAACCTTTTGGCATGAACTAGGCAAGAATAACTGCCTTGGAGAGGTGTACTGAGCAAGAAGAGGTGAAGTAATACTATTTGTTTCCTTTCTTCACTTCTGGGTGCCCATCCTGAGAGTCCTTGTGCACATGAAAGTAGTCAACTAATCTTCCACTGAATTATTTGTGTGTTACATCAGTGTTTGCAGGTTAAGGGCTTAATGGACAAGGTCTATGCCTCTTATCAATTTGTCTCAAAAACCGAAAGTGAATGATGATGATTTTGCCCTGAGTTGGCAAAGATTGATGCATTTTCACTGTTCATTTCAAAACAACCTGTATCAAAAATTCTTCTGCAACACATAAAAGTCATAATACATTTTTATGTTGTCAACAATAAATCAAAACAAGTCTAACAACCACATATTGCTAGGGACAGCAGTCAGATTACTAGCTATGTTTGCCAAGTGTGTCCTAGAGCTCCCTGCCAACACCACTTCTGCAGGAATGGCAAGCCTGCTATGTTCAGTCATGATTTGGAATCAGACAAGGAGATAATTACATAAAGGACAGGAAGGAGAGAGAAGAGTGAAAACCAGACATGTTGGGGCTTATCAGCCTCATGCTTGATGTAAAGGCAGGTGGATGGTCACTGCCTGACCATCAGGTGCAATCAGTAGCATCAGAAAGGTGCCAGCAGATGCTGATCTCAGACCTGCTTGAGGAGCTGTTTCCTGTGTTCCTGGAACATCTTCTTCCAAGAGAAAATAAATCATGGTGTTTACCCAGGAAAGGTAATGTAATGAGAACAGATCAAGTGAAATGTTTGGGCTGGCTTTGGATGAACTCTTGGAAACTGGCAGTTTGCCTTCTGGGCTCTTTTGTCTGAATTCGTTTTTATGGACTTCCAGGGAATTGTGTATTTCTCAGATTTCTCATTAAAATTTTGCAAGAATAAAATAAGAAATACATTAAGATACCTTTAAATTAGATTTTAAATACCTACAGACCTATTAAAAACATGTATTGAATTTTTTTCCTATAAAATCAACAAATTTGGCTCCAGAGTAATGTTTTCCATGCATTTCTCAGCATTTCAATGTAGTTTGAAAAAGACATTTGGTTTGATAACTAAGGTAGCCTTTCTTTCTTATTTGCAGCCATGGACTGGGCAACATCAGAAAGTGTTTTATAGGCTACAGCTTCAGCTAAAGGCTGACTTAACCACCTCCACTAATGGATTTCAATATTGTTTGCCCATATTTTCTCATGCAGACATGTAATTAGAGATCACAAGATGAGAACAATGATTCCATATTTGCATTTATTTGTTTCAAATTTTCATTATAATTTTCCTGTCATTCTGTTTAAGTAGAATTCTATTGTGGTGTTTATGAGCCCTGTAATCAGCCACCCTGGTATTATACATTCACATACCATATTAAAATCACAAACTGTATAGGGATTTGCCTGGTACTGAGTGTTACTAACTGAGATGATGTTTCAAAAATTCTGGCTTTTAACCTGTGAAACACAAGCATGACTTCATGATATTTAAGATGTACTATTAAAAAAAAAAAAGACCTCTAAAACATCATGTTTAATATTTACCAATATTAACTTACTAACATTAACTTACTTTAATATTTACTTCCCATAATCAATTAAAAATTACAAAGCATTCTGGATCAGAAACCCAAAGTACCTAGTACCTACTCTTATTTGGGAATTAGTGCACCTAGGGAATTCCAGCTAACAGAGTTTTAAACAGAGCAAGAGAGATACAAAGAAGTACATGTGCAAGCAAGTAAACAGTTATGCTTGTTGGATGATCTCACACCTGAGAGAGAAGAGAGGTGACATAAGAAAAAATATTGGTTTGGGTTTAAGTGTATTTACTGAGTATTACTTATACCAACCTTAACAGCAGTACACCTTTCAAGCATATTGAGAACTTGCCCTGCTTTGAAAGCCTGGTTTGTGCAGTGATTGCTCTTCATAGCTTCTGAGTAAGATGTTTGGGTTCTTTCAGAGATCTAAAAATAAAAATCTTCTCCCTTGAAACAAATTATTTTGCCTAGAAAAGGCTGACAGAGAAAACTAAATTAAACCAGTGCAGTTGCTGGTGGGTTTATTTCACTGTTCAGAACCTGGTTCACAGCCTTTTGGAAAGATTTACCTCAGCTCTAGGAATGGCTACAAACTCCACCTATGAAGGAAAAGGAAAAGGAAAAGGAAAAGGAAAAGGAAAAGGAAAAGGAAAAGGAAAAGGAAAAGGAAAAGGAAAAGGAAAAGGTGACCCCTAGTCCAAGACTGGTCCCATTACTAGAGGTGAGGAATTTTTGGTAGATACAGGTACTCATAGAGATTTGCAACAGGAGAAAGAGATTAAAGAGTGACAGCCCTCCATACTTTGGCATACAGGGACTGTTTAAGCCACTGTTGGTGGACAGAAACAATGAGCATGAAAATCCACTTGTGATATTTTTTGGCTGGCTTATTATACATCTGCTGGCACAGTGCCTAATTTACACTTCAAATACTGTAATTTCCCTTGTCAGTGCTTCTTTGTATCATGCATTTCACATTGTTAAAATAATTGAACATACTTCTAAGGGAGATTACTGTTGTTGGATCTGAAACTTTCACAAGATCTTTTCAGTCAGTAACCACAGCCATTCCATTGCCCTTTGCACCGTGGTACACTTGGAGGGACAGGAAAAAACAGGAAATACCCACCAAAAAATCTCTGAGGTACCCTCTACATATGTGCAGTAATTTCTTTCTGTCCATTGTTCTTCCTGGACAAAAGTCAGCAGTGAATCTGCTTGAAATATTCTCTTCCCAGACAGTTTTTGGAGCAGTAAGTCACTCTTACAGTCAGACTTCAGTTAATTTCATAAATGAGGCAGCTGTCCCTTTTTATTTTTACTGTCTTTCTGCACAATGCCCAGTTTTAGACAAGTGTGATCTGGAGCATCCCATTGTCACTTTGGAATCTTTCCTTTGCCTGCCCTGCTGGTATCTTTGGTTCAACATTGTGGAGATTACACAGAAGTAGATGCTTATCAAGAAAGATCTCAGCTGTTTGAGGCACAGCTGTATTGCTTTAGGCATGACAGTGTTTGAATCAGGCTTTTACACTGCCTATGCAGCTGAGCTCCACTCTCCAGCTGTTTGCTCCTGGTTTGCCACAACCCTTTCCTGTGGGAGGTGTCATGCCACAGGTGTCAACCAGGAGGAGAGGCAGAGAGCTGTATCAAACCACAAGGAATGCTTCAGTCCTGTGCTGTTGTTATTATTGTTATTGTACCACACCCATTTCTACCCCTTGATATGAAATAGCATAGGTGGTTCCAGTCTCCCTCAAGTGAACGATGGCATAACCACTGACCCCAGATGGAAAACACAACTGAGTGTTTGCATCCAGCCTGCCCTGTTCCCCCAGGGTGTCATTCACCTCAACTTGCAGCCTGGGCGCCCTTGGAGCCCTCTAGTCCATGTATGAAGGCTGGTCTTTGCCCATCCAAAGGCTCTGGAGATCTTTCTGAAGATCTTAGGGCTGCACCAGGGATTCCCTTTCTGTGGCTGCTCTGGGTAGGTCAACCTAATAATCTGACCTTCTGCCCCTGATGGATTTGTTCCTTGGAATGGTTTGTTGTATGTCATTTGTTTACATCTGTTGTCTATAAAAATACCTCTGCAAGTGCAATTTATAACAGAGAAAGAAGATCTTCCAAAACTGCTAGCAAGAAAACAGAGCTCAAAACAACTGGTGTGTGACCTAGAGTTGTTCTGTTGAACAGTGGTGCACCCTTTGCTGAGCAGCAATAATGAGCCACTCTGTTGAGTTAAAACAGTGGTCCTTCTGGCCTTATTTGTGTAATGGTCTGCAACAGAAAAGGAAGGACTACATTTTAAGAATGGAACAACATATCCTTGATATAATGTCCCAGCTGCACAACAGTTCATGATCCTCTTGAAGCACAGGTTCTAGCTGCACCTTCATGCTGAGAGACTGATTACAGATTTTTTCTTTCTTCATCTGAATAGTTTTTGAATTCACTGGAGTTTTTTGCCTGCAAAGTTACCTCTAGCATTAAGTTTTCTGGTTTAATGTCCCATGATTTAGGGTAAGTGTTTCTGTTTGTTTGATTGTTTTAGAGTTCTTGCTAGTTCTTAAATTATGTCATTTGTCTGTTCACCTCCTCTACACCATTGTGATTTTATGGAGTTCACAATGCCACAGCTGAACTCTTTTCTCTGGGCTTGAAGGATACATTTTATTTACAATGTGCTTTAAGGGGGCTCATTTGCAAAGGCTTCCTTGAGATGCTAAAACTGAGGAGTTTTACCTCCTGTCCTTATATCAGGAAGGATTTTTACCTTCAGATGATGGTACTATTCCAAAATAAAGATTCTAATGTATCTTCTAACAAGATAATTAAACTATTACAAGAGTCTATCACTGAACTCCAATGTGCATATGACAATGCAGAAGAATGAGCACTTCAGCATTTTAATTATTTGTCTTTATACTGGAGCAGTGTTTCTTCAAATCTATCTGTCTATCTATCTATCTATCTATCTATCTATCTATCTCAGAAAGTATTGTCTAGATTAATTGTTAGTTTATATACAGTTAAATATTATAAAAATGCATAAAGTTCATTCATATATTGCATTTTAATTACAAGGTTTTCAGTATTTCTTCTGAAGGTTATACATCTAAGTGCTCAACAACTCTTTGAAAATATGATCAACTAGATGTGTAAAATCAGAAATTATAACCTATTATTATTTACACAGACCTGAATAAATATTTTTTATTGTTTAAAATCCAACAAAAGCTTTTTGTTGCCTTAGAAAAACCCATATACACATCAATAAACTGGCGAGGCTGCTCTTTTCCCCTGAGTGCATTGCTATGTGTTGTTAATTTTCAGAGAAAGCTGTTTATGGACTCAACATCTGTGAGTATATCATTACGTATGGTGTACTCACAAGCCTTTGTAATTAAATTCCACTGTTTGGTAGAAATAGGATCAGATTTACCAGATGAGGCAGCAGAACCCTGTAGTCAGAATTCAAGGGTTTAAATAACACAGCACTCTTTTCTGCAAATGTGTCTTGAAAAAGAATTTGCTAGTTTTCTCTGCAGAAATTCCCTTAATGCAGATCATTTAGAACGGGTTGAATAGTAAATAAATGAAGAAATAAATATTTCTAACCTAACATAATATAATTTGCAATTAACATTATTGATCCTCTTCCAAAACCAGTTTGGGGCTTGCTGCACGTTTCTATAGCTATTTAGAATAAAAGTAAATGTGTAGAAGTGTTATTTGATTGTGTTGTCTATGCCAGAAATACAAAATTGGAAATATAAACAAGAAACATCTGAATTCTAACACCAGCATTTCTACAAAACCTCTGCCTGTTTTCGTAACAGGTTTATGAATTTTGCATGTCCCATTTGCCATATGACCAAACTGAAATTATTTCTGACCCAGTTAAATAATCACTGAAAACTTAAATGGCTTCAGCAAACCCCTCTCCAGACCTTTGTTTGGATATCAAAAGATGGATTAAATCCTAATTTAAGGCAGGCACATTTGAAATATCAGCCTTTCTGCCTGTGTTTCAATGCTGCTTCCTATAAAATGATAAGAATAAATTTAACCATTCCCATGGGATTCTGGGAGGATTCATCAGGATGTCCTTGTAAAACTGAAAAGCACTGGTCCAACAAACATCTTCATCAAAAGTGTTTATCTTTGCTGCTATTAGCTCCAAAGAAATGAAATATTGATTGTCTTCCTAGATTGCTTTAACCCTTTCTACTTTTACTGCAGCAAGTGGTGTTCACAGAGCAGAAATTACTTAATTAACCTCTTACTGGGCATGGTCACATTACTACCAAGTGGGTTTTTTTAACAAATTCTTAATGGTTGATGATTTTTAGCAAACTTTAAGTGCTTGGTTTGGGTTTTTCCATTTAAAAAGTAAAGCTCTGAAAACAGCCCTATTCATTTCAGTGGGGAACCTTTATCTTGCATACAAATGACATGCCATGATCCCAGAGAGAAAACTGCAAGGGAAACTTAAATTGATTATCAGCGTGTAGGAAGACTACATTGTTTAAGTCTTCTATAAATTTGGGTTTGGAATGAGCTAGATCTGTTTGCTCATTCTGCTTCTAGCTTGAGATTTCTTCTCTGTAATTTATTCATGAAGGGCTTTATTAATGGGATGCTCAAAATCAACACATCTGCAGGCTGGGGAGTACCTCTGGTGCACTGCTGAGCAAACCAGTGTCCCTTGAATGTGTTGATGTTTAGAAGCACCTTTAAAGCTTCAAAACCATCCATTTCCTGCAGTTTAATGTCACCAAGAAAGAGCTCTTCATATCTGCAGAATGACAGTCTTGCTTTCATGCTTTCCTTTCCCCAGCTGTAATTCTTATGCTCTACACTTTATATTATATTTATCTATTATTTAAATAATAACTTCCATAAATAACTTACAATTAAACAAAATAATTAGATGCTGAAAGAAAAATTTAATGCTTTGCATCAGATGAGGACTATTAATCTCTCCCAGAAAGGGCTGCAGACACATTGGACATCAGCAGCTAAGCAGTGCCAAGGCTGTAAAAACTAAGATAAATTACTGTTTTGCTTAAGCCTGTCTGCTGTTTATGGGCCTAAGAGGGGCTTCTCTTCTGAGTGATAACATACACTGTATCCACCCACAACACTTTCACTTGGACTCGTTTTCACACATTTTGCAGTAGCTCTGTTAGCACTCTGTTCCATGAATATTGCTTTAAAAAATGGTTTGTAAATGCATCACATCACTCATGCTCGTAATGGCATTTGTGCCCTTTGTGGGGCATAAAGGCAACTTAATCATTCCAAATGCCACGTCACATCTTGGCTTCCTGCTGAGAAATCTGGCAGGGTTTGGAGGCTTGGCAATATGACATTACAGGCACTTAAACTGCATCTGCAGCTCTTTCAAAGGCTGGCTGAAGTGGGGGCGGGGGGGAAGAGAAAAGGCATTTTTAATGTATGGTTCAGTGCTTTCACCTGAACTGGGACTAGGAATAGTATTGGAATAATTACCAATATTGCTGGTGGGACTTCCCTGGCTTGTCTGGCCTCTGCGTGTGAGCTTAATAACAGCAACTGGGGCGTCTGTACCCCAGGAGATTTTAAGTAGCTCACGTGGCCGAGGGTCCAGGCTTCCAGGCTCCGGGTGTAGTGCTGATCTCTGCTGGAGAGACTTGAGGTGAATGGTGAAGGAAGGAGTGAGTCCTCGAGGAGAGTTGTGTTCAGAAAGTTTTATTCCAGCCTGGTAGGCTTCTGAATCAGTCACTGCTCCACAGAACTCCAAACAGACCTGAACAGCTTCCCTGGCGTTTCCCAAGTCCTCCTGACCGCATGGCTCAGGCATCTTTTAACCTGGGGGAGAGGGTGAGGGGAGAGTTAGCAAGCCCACCAATCCAGGTAGGGGAGAGGAGGTTCCAGGGACAAAGGGATACCTGGATTGCCCCATGCCCCCTAGGGTCTAAGGCATCTTTTGAATCTGCCCAATCACACGATGCCTTTAAGACTGACAGACAGTCCTGAGCCAGAGCTGGGGTAGGAGGAGGGGATACACACACCTGGGGAAGGGACCTGGGATTCTGGGGCAGATGCTGGCATCGCACTGCAACAGAATAGGGAGATCCAGTAAGAAGTGACAGAGAATAACGTGCTGCAAATATTCCCAACACAGCACCCACCCTGCTCCTGCCTTGTGTGAAAGGAGTTCTATGTTTTTCCCAATTACTTTGGCTGCTCCGTCTTGGAGGCTCCAGCAATACCTTAAAAAGGAGGGGCCTACACAGGCTTCCATTTGAGCCTTGGCATCCATTTGAACCAATAACCTTATGCTGCTATGGTTGTTTGGCCAGGAGGAGCAAAATTGATGTGCCTCTTTTCCCTTGGGAAGCAGCCCTTTTAATCTCCTCTGCAAACTGTCGCAGCTGTGGCCCCTGGGGCTCTGTGCAGCAGGGCAATGCTGGTTACTGTGGTTTGCCCATCTTCTGCCACCAAAATGCAATTGTAATTACAAGGGAAACAACCCAAATGTAGGTTTTCTTCATATCTTCAAACCCAATTGTTATAATCACCAGGTGATTGTTTCTGATGCTTCCTCTTCTCTGGTGTATCCTGCTGGTCTTCGCCCCTCAGCTACTGCATTTTTTCTGAGAACAGCATTACTTGATTCTGCCACTCTGAGAGCTGGATGGAGTGTGCTGTTCCCTGGGGTAAAACATGGTTATCTTGGTGAATCTGATTTAGGTTCCCATTTGGTAATTTTGTTCTCTCTGGCTACAAGAAAAGTTGTAATTGGTAACTGAAGAGCTTCCTTAGAGCAAAACAGTGTTTAGGAGAATAGATAGAATTTAGGGAATACATACCTCACTTATTGATATAAAACAGCCTGTGCTCCTACCTGCTTACAAGATAATTTGTTGTTTTCCACATGGAGGCTTTGTAAGGACAGATTTCTCTTCTACCTGATTATCTCAGCCAGAGTTTCCTGTCATGTCTCACAGATGCAGGGGTCCTTTCAAAGCCCTTCCTCTCCACCAGGATCCAGCTGACCAGGCAAACTCCAAATCTGGATAAGCAAAACTAGTACATCACATGGGGCACAAGCTCTTCCAAGCTATCAGCTTGCTCTGCTGGGTTTGTGGTACCCTCTCGTTGCTGCATCCCTGCCCTGGCTGCTGCCCTGCCTCTCCCCAGCCACAGCATCACCTCAGGATAGCAAAGCAGCAGCACAGCACTTTGGGGGCTTCCCTCATAGCCATCTGGAATTGGATGCTGCACGACTGGCTTTTCCTTGTGCTCTGTTCCTGCTCCACATGGATGCATTTTATGTGTGACTGATGGTCTGTTATGAGGGAAAAAAGTCAATTTATTTAGATAGGTTGCTATGTTGTTTTATGCTTCACTACCTTACTCGTTTCTGTTTCTGTTAAAATGCCAATATGAAATACTAACATTCTAACTCAAAAGATGTATTTAAATTACAGGCACAATGACTCTTGGCCTTTTTTGCCTATTTGTTTTAAGATGTGAAGTTATGTAAGAACCACTTCAGAGCATTTTAATACAGCTCAGAAATATAAAATGTATAGCTGGGAAGCAACAAGAAGACAATGCAGAAGAAAAAGAAGATACAAGACCTAACTTTTAACAGCCAAGTAAGAGGAATGGTAAGCAGTTCTTGTATTCCAGCTGGAGTGTGATTCAGAGTATATTACAGCTATCCAGGATCTAGTATATTTACACACAGACACAGGAAAAATTTAAATACTCTTATATTTTCACTCTAGTAAGCCACATAGTGTTGAACATACAATAATAAGTTGCTAAGCCATTGTTATCTTGGTACTGGCACAATGCTATTGTTCGCTATTTGAAATATATAAGATAAAGAGTAATTATGTAATAATTAAATAAGAAAGGAAAATATGTGCCCCTGGAAATTAATTATATCCATCCTTTTATAGTCTCTCTTATCTATGCAGCACAGGATACTGGGATTACCATTCTACTGAAATTTAGTCAGGAGAGTACATGCACAGTATGAGATCCTCTAAGCTGAAACCCATTATAGCAGATAGTAAATGTGTAATGAAACTCTTTGGGTCTCAGATATTCACCAGATGAAATACGAATTTGATCTACGAAGCAACTTTTCAAAAACCTTAAGTGCCCAACAGTACAAGAGGAAATTTCTAAATGTTGGGGGGGTTTCCAGCTTCCTGCAGAAACTGGCTGCTCATGGCTTAGATGGGTGCACTGCTCTCTGGGTAAAAATCTGGCTAAAGGCCGGGTCCAGGGAGTCCTGGTGGCTGGAGTTACATCCAGCTGGGGGCCGGGCAGGGGTGGTGTTTTCCAGGGCTCTGTGCTGGGGCCAGTCCTGTTCCATACCTTTATCAAGGGTCTGGACAAGGGGCTTGAGGGCACCCTCAGCCAGTTTGCAGTTGAGACCAAGCTGGGCAGGAGGAAGTGCTGGTCTGCTGGACAGCAGGAAGGATCCACAGAGGGATCTGAGCAGGCTGAATTGATGGCCAAGGACAATTGCATGAGATTCAACAAGGGCAAGTGCTGAGTCCTGCACTGCAGGCAATGCTGCAGGCTTGGGGAAGAGTGCCTGGAAAGCTGCCCTGTGGAAAGGGACCTGGAGGTGTTGGTTGAGAGTGGCTGAACATGAGCCTGCAGTGCCCAGGGGGCCAAGAAGGCCAATGGCAACCTGGCCCATATCAGCAACAGTGTGGCCAGCAGGAGCAGGGTGTTGGCTGTCCCCTGTACTCAGCACTGGTGAGGCCACAGCTTAAATCCAGTGTCCAGTTCTGGGCCCCTCACTACAAGAAATCTTGCCTGTCCTCCCTCCATTCTCTCTCTTTCTCTTTCTCTTTCTCTTTCTCTTTCTCTTTCTCTTTCTCTTTCTCTTTCTCTTTCTCTTTCTCTCTTTCCCCTTTCCTTTCTTTCTTAAGAAGTCATTCAGATTTAGGGATACATTTTATTATTAGACTTTACACACAAGAAGGGGAATGAGATGAATGAGAAAATTTCAACAGAACATGATATTGGCATACATTAAAAGAAATTTTCATTGGCAGTGCTTCTCAGAATAATCCCAAAGATGTTTTCCAACTTTGGAAATTCTGTTTTAACAATTAATTTTGAACTATTTAATTTGAACAATTCCTTGCAGAAATGCAGTTCTGAGATGTTTGCTTTAAATATGAGAATGGACTTCAGATGTAATGGATATATAAGTGCAGTTTTGTTACCCAGAAAGTGAATAATTACCTTCTTTTTTTCTTTTTTATGAGAAAGGAAAACAAAGAAATGTGGAGCTAAATTATTTGTGTTGTTTGCTCCAGTTCTTTTTGATTAATTAGATTACAAAATTAAATTGTAATAGTAAGTGTAGAAGTGTTGGTAACATGATAATAAATACTGATTTAAGTTTGACATAACAGAGTGATTTGTGTTACCAATAATAATTGATACCCTAATGTTTTAATCAATAAAATTAAGAAATGCTTTCAAACTAATATGTAATACAGATAAAATAAGGCTTAAAAGGTTGTTCCTTGGCATTGTCCCCATGATGATGTTTCTGGAGACAGCAGAAACATTCTGCTCTTCCAGACGGTGCTGAAGATAAAGAAGGTGAAAAAGAAAGCAGGCTGAAGCTTTGGTGGAAGAAAACACAATTTAGTTTTGGTAATGAAATACTCACTTCTTTTTTTGACTTCTGCTTTTCTAAGGCTGTAGGTGTTTGTAAGGACGTCAGTGAGATTAGTCAGAGGTGATCCTAGCACAGGTCACAGGTACTGTGCATCCTTCCTGACCTCTTCCTGAGCCTAGAACTTACCTTTCCCACCAGCAGCTTCTGTCACTTTCTAGCATTTCCAGCATTTTCAATCCTCTTTAGCCCCTGCAGCCCTGAGCCATTGTACCTCATCATATTCGAGCTTTGTTTTCCAGCTGCTTAATTCTGCAATAAAAGAAAGGCCAAACTAGAACAGAACCAGTCCCTTCTGCACATTTCCATATGTGTACAGCTGAAAACAACAATATACTGAACAAACCCAGGTGGAGATACCAGAATTTTACACCTGCTTAAATGCATCACACTATAACTGCCTTGGGCTTTACTTACTGATCTCTTTAACAAAGCTCTTTTCAACATGCTGTCAACTGAGAGAAATCTGGCAAGAGCTTGTGAAAATTACTACTCTCAGGAATACTTCTAAGGCATGAGTGGTCCTGTGAGTTTAGAGTCAGACAGTAAGAGGCAAATCTCAGTTTGTTTTAATCAGGAAAAATATCATATTTACTGTTATGCATCCTCAGATGCCTTTATTTTTATCTCTAATTTGTATTTCTCACTTAGAAGAGAACAGAGCACAATCATTCAAGTGCAATAATTTTCCTACAACAGAGTAATATTTTTGTAGCAAGTAACAACAAATGAGAATCTCTTTTGGACATAAACAGATGTGGCTGAAATACCACAGTGAGTTAATGAAAAGAGTGGATTCCCAATTGGATGATGGTTGTAGTTAATTACATAGGTGCTTGCCAATGGCCTATAGATAGCAGAACTTCTTGGCCTCAGACAATAGAGCAGATGATTGCACAGCTATGGAGAGCATATGGTTTTCACTCCCCATGGTTTGATTATATTGGACAAGATTTCATATGAGAAGGTTTTTGTTTGCATGCTCTCCGGTAACTCTGTGGTTCATCCAGTCTCTTACAAGAGAGCCTGGCCATTCAGCCAGCTTCATTTGAAGACCATACCTTTTCAGAAAAAAATTACCTTCAAAGTCCAAAATCCCCTATCACTATCATTAGAGAAAATACCTTCTCTTACCTTTGTGTTTTCACTTTAATTTGTTCTTTCAACCAATACTACTCATTATTCCACTCATACTGGATCTGCCAAAGCTTTCTGCCTCTACTTTTCCTCTCCCCACTTTATTTCTCTGTCTTTTTCTTTCTCTCCTCTGTGATACTTCTTATCTGCACAGGTGACGTGCATATTCTGTATGCCTCTGAGACCAGCAGCTAAATTCTTGAGTCCAGCAGGATCCTACAACTGACTTTAAATGTCTAGTACTTGTCAGCACTCCCTGGTGAGTGCTGGGATCCTGTAAGGATCTCATGTTCTTGACAAAGAGCTGCCATAGAATGTGCTGAGCATGGTGTGAGTCTCAGTCCCTTTCCTCCTACAGCTGCCTTACCCAAGCAGTTGCAAATGCTCTAGGTCTTGCTCATGGGCACCTTCCTGAAGTGAGATGCCTGCCTAGGAAGGTCTGACTTGTTTTGTGCAGTTGCCTCTAGGTTAGAGTTTGCGAACAAAAAGCATGAAAGTCACTTGATTTCCTCTTCAGACAGAGAGGATTCAAAGATAAGTGATAACTGGTATTCAGGTTGCTATAAAATGCTAATCAGTTTTAAATCAGTAAAATCAGTTACAGACAAGGGGTTAATAGAAAAATACCTTGTGCCTTGCAGGGACGGGAGAAGAAAAAGAGCCTGGAGGCTGGTGGAAACAGAGGAAAAGAAGAATAAAGGTGACAGGTGAGATGAAGAGGCAAGTAGTGTCTGGATCAAGTGAAGAGTTTGTTTGATTTAAACTTATTAGCTTTGGCTTGAATTTTAAGCTATGATCTTGCTTTTCTGTTTTTTTTGTTTGTTTTTTTTTTTGTTTGGGTCAGTTTTTTGGGTTTTGTTTTTTTGGTTGGTTGAAGTTTTTTTTTCCCTACTTGACTGCCTATTGCAATGAAAACCCCAAGCAAATCAGATTGGCAATTGATACCCACGCATTTCACTTCCAAGGAAAGTGCTACATGGATACCCAATAATATGAACAGTCCTGTGTCCCAGTCTTAGAGGATGTGGTAAACTGTGGATCTCACTCTCTTTTACAGGCAGGGAGGTCACAGCCACAGCTGTGGATTTGTTCAGGCAATGTAAGTCACATCAGTGTTTCTCAGCTGCAGTTGCAGGAATTGTTGCCTGCCTTGGTGCCACAGGAACTCTCTGCAGCAGTGTCCTTTCAACTCTGCTCTTGGCATCACAGCTGCTTCACTGGTTTTTTTATGGTGCTTTTCATTCTCTCTTTCCTTATGAATTTCATGACTGTGAGATATGATTTTAGCTATAGCTTAGTGTCCTTTACACCTAGAGATATTCAATACATTAGCCTGTTAAGATCTGCTGTTAAATAAGACTCTGCACTGCATTTATAGACTACAGTTAGGCTAAATTCAATTTCCTCCCCTTCCCAAGAGTGCAATGAACATTTTTGTTGCAGAGGCTGGAGTTAACAGTGGAATTCTCCCTCAAGAAACTAGTAGTTTCTCTCCTCTGCATAAATGAATAAAAATCAGGACTTTCCCATAGAGCTTCTCTCAGGACTTCTAGCTAGTGACTCATAGATTTCTTATACCATTTCCTGCCTTTCAAATCTGTCTTTCAGTCCATCCATCCATCCATCCATCCATCCATCCCTCCATCCCAAAAAAGTAATTTCCTAAATCTTTACTTAGGAATAATCCAAGGCTCTTCCCAGGCCACATTTAGTGAATACTGCTTGGGTTACCACATGGTCCTGAAGCTGCCTATTAAATTTGGGCTCTTCACATAAAACACACTATTTTTCTGTTGATGAAGATGAATTTTAGAGAGGAGTAAATCGAGGGGGACAGTTGGTGGTAGAGCCATTATGTGCAAAAGCAGTGATAATTTGGGCCAGACAGTTTGAAGATGGCTGAAAGTGACCAAAAGGTCACCTCAGTTTAGCCAGCTTTGCTGAAGGTCAGGCAGAGTTCCAGCAGATCCCTGCCCTGTCTGTCAGACCCAGCACCTTCTCTCTGGGGACCCCATATGCCCAACAGGGCAGGTCTGGACATTCCTGATAAAAGGTTCTCAGCCTTTTGGCGATATCATGTACCTCAAAGCAGTGACCATTTCTTCAGTCTTAGCTTCTTTCACTGACTTCAAGGCCCACCAAGATTCTGTTTGGAGGAAATTTTGGATTTTGGATTTTTTTTTCCAATTCAAATAGAATATGAGCAATAACTAAACGAAAATTAAATTCCTGGTGATGAAGAAATGTTCAGCTCTGAGTGAATGAGCAGAAATTATCTATGGCAAAAAAAGCAAATGAGATTTAGCCATTGTAGGCTGGCACATGTTCATCTCACTTGAGCTGTTGATGGTTATTTGGGGACAGGAATAAATCAAAGTTTTTCTAACTTGCAGGCATGGTGGTGTTGAAAACCTCAGTAGTGAAAGTAAAGCTGTGGTGAGTTTCTAGTGGGGCTGTGTCACCAGGGCCTGAAGAGCTCTGCTGTGTTGGTACGATCCTCTCCAAGCACTGCCTGCAAAAACACCTTCTTCCCATCCAAGAGGCTTCTCCAGCTCCCAGTGAGAAGGATGGGCCCACACTAAAGCAGGTGACCTAAGAAATACACAAGCTGATTCATTCCTAGTTGCTTGAGCTCTTCTGAAGGACAGAGAAAATAAAACAGGCCAAGTTACCAAAAAGGAGTAGAGCTTCCCAATACAGGTTGTGAATATTGTAGTACTCTGACAGGAAGATACCCTCGTAGAACTATTTCCAGCTAAACCTTTTCAGAAAAAAGAAGAAATTTCCCCAAGGGAAGGAAAGCTTTATGTTAAAAAAAAAAGGTCATTAAGCAATTTCTGCATATTTTCTGCAGAATTTAGGTATTCACAGCACCTTGTCAGTGACAATTCCAGTGTCATAGGGTAGGAGAACAGAATTCATTTTCTGCTGCAAATAAAGTTGTTATTCAACTTCTCTTGCCAGAAACTCTCATCCAAGAAGATAACAGGCCTGCTTGTTGCAGAATGTATTTACAGCTTAACTACAATAATAAAATTACCATGGCAGGACTTCAGGGGAAGTGCATTTCTGCTTCAAATCCTGTGTGGTATCAGACTCATGGGCAGAGTGGGCAGATTTGAGGCACTGTTCACTTTGTACATACCTACCTGATCATGTGCCAGAGCACACAAATTGGTGTACAGAAACAAACCTACATGGTCTCCACTCTGTTGCTATTTTCTGCTTTGGGAGACAAAACACTTAATGAAAAATAACTTGGTTTTATGACAGCACATACCTAAAAGAATAAAAAGCAATTTATAATCAATTTAATTTTTTTCTTGTTTGCCCCTAATTTATCTACTGTGCATTCGTCTACTCCCTTCTTCTAAAACCAGATTTAATTATGCTACTGTTAGTGGCTATGAAGCTAAATTTTAAGTGACTTTCATCACAGTCTGTGTCTTGTCATCTCAGGTAGGGAAGAAGTGACTCATCTTTTTTCATTAGGATGAATATACTCATCTCCAGAATATAAAAGTTGGCCCAGACTACATCCCACCCCTTGAACCAAATAGAATGCATTTTCAAGTAGAGAAAATTTGCTAACAATTGAAACTTTTCTCCCTGAGTAACCTGACTGATTTCAGCAGGACCGAGTCAGATGGAGTCAGGGAGCTGTGACTTGATACAAAAATGTATTTTTGCGAAGAGAAAGACACAGGGACCATTTTAGTTATGTGTGCTGGGCAATCTCATTGAGCAGGCACAAAAGGCAGGCATCCCCCAGAGTATCAGCTGTCTGCATATAGATCTTATTATTCCCTTTCCTTTCTAATTCTGCACAGGCTGAGATGAATAATTGCACTTTTATCACAGTGCATCAAATCCCTGTCCTATCCTTGCCTTGTATTTTGCCTCTCTGTACCTTGCATTTTCCCATCACAAATCAATATTATGGTTAGTGTAAAATTGTTGTTCAAAAGTTTTAAGAGTGACTATATTGTTAAAATAATACCTGGAGGTTTTGTTTGCTCTGTTCCAAGAGCTCATCTAAAAACTTAACTCCAATTAACAGCAGAAGTCTTGTGTTTTGCTAGCAGTCAGACATCAAAGTACTTATTCTGTTTCCAAAAACTGTGGTGTATTTTCCCTGGTTTGTCCATTTCCATTAGTGTTCAATAAAGTGTCCATGGCCTGTGTGCAGCTGCTGTTTGCATTATGCATTTCCAGTGCCTTCAATAATTTTATTTCTCCCTAATGCAATCCCAAAATTCAAAGTGATGGAGGCTTGGTGGGTGATGCTGATCCTGAAATCAGTAGCTGTTCCTAGATATATGTCCTGGGATGACTTTATGGTGACTTTATTTATATAAATATACTATATATGTGTACTGTCCTGTACTGTCATGAAGTGACCTGCCAAGTGTTGACCTGTTGACCATTGTGCAGATGCCTCTGTCTTTGTTTTCTCCTGATAGCTTCTATTTTGTGACTAAAAAGGATTTTAGCTCATGCTTTGTGCTGCTGGTTTCCTACTAGGTTTGCTTTCATTCCTGCACCCAGCAGCTGTGGCCCTCCAGATCTCAGATCCAAGGGAAATGCTTTATTTCCCCCAAACCAGCAACTTTCCATGTGAAGCTCAAAGAGAAAAGGGAGGTAGGTGAGGAGGTGAGAACAGGACAGGTTTGCACTGTGAGACAGTGAAAAGTGGTGTTGCCTGAGCCCTGTAGAACCTGGGTGAAGCACTGGCAGGGATTCTGAGCAGAGTGATGGGGGAACATGGAGAAATCTCCCTGAGCTTTTTGGCTGCTTCTGGGTGCTTGTACAGCTTGTTCAGATGAAGCTAATTTATGCAGATTTATGCATTAATTGTGTTTATTTGAAAGGCTAGTGGGTTCAATTTTCAGCAGAAACTCTCCTTATCTATTTACAATAACATGACTCTGAGTCTTGTTTAGAAGAGTAATACTGAGTTTAGTTATGTCACTCCAGGATATTTTGTCTCTTTCTTCTATTTATAATTTAGAATTCCTGAGCATGTCACAGTTCTCTGCAAGTCAACAGACCCTGTTATTTGCAGTTACTGAAAATAATATTTTGGCTACAATAAAGATGGCAGCTATCTGCTTCTGCTTGTTAATGAAATGAAGTGATTCACATCTAGAAAATGAGAATTCATAGCTCTGAAAAAAGAATTGTCATCCCACAGCAGTAAACAAAATGAAATGTAGTTTCAACTTTTTACAAGTGGAAGCTTAGGACCTTAATTGGAATATTTTAGTGGGGTTCAGGTTGGATTTTTTTGCTTTATTTTTTCCTGTTAGCCCTTTTTGTCTTTTGTTTGTCCTATTGTACATCATCTTCCTCATTAATATATTTTTAAGGACTGAATTCTATCTTCCTTCACATAAGAAGGTACTCATCAAATGATATTTAGATTAATCACATCTGGATTTACTATTTCCCTCCTTTCACATTGTCTCAGATGCTGAGGTAAGGATAAAAACAAATGATTTGACATAATTTCTAACAAGACAGAGGAGACAGGCCACGGCTGTCAAGGGAAGTGACAGCCACAGACAAGGCACACACTGCTTTGTTCTCCCCTTCAAAGGCTGTGGTTCATCCCCAGCAAACACTCTTGATCACACACCAGATAAATGTCTCACCTGGGAGGGTTTTGACAAGCAGGTCTCTCAACAGACTGCAATTTATCCTTTTTGTGTGACAATCATGTCGTGTGTGTACAAAAGCACTGGACCAGCACCCGTTTGCTCCTGTTTGGGCTTCCTGTGTGCTTCTGGGTGTTATCACTGAGAAGAGAAATCATCTCTCTTTGATTTAGCTGTCACACCTGGATTCCCTTCAGACCATATGGAGAGAGGAGGGAAGCCCCAGATGTGTCTGTCCTGGGGGAATTACCCACCAAGTACCTGTAGGTTGTTCACATTGTTGCAAAGATTGTCCATTTAATTATCCTTTATTAGGCCAGGTATCATTTATTAGGCCAGGAAAACACAGAACAAAAGATATCTGTAAAAACTTGTAGACAATGATTACCATGAAATTAATTCTGAATGAGATTTTTCTCATCTTATTTTACTTAACTGTTTTAAGAAGTGTTTTATTTTGAAATAAAAGCTCATTTATTACCAGCAAAATGAGCAAAAGTAGCACATTTTGTAACATTTAGAAGTACCACAGTTTTGCACCTTCATACCATGTAATGACAGATACAGATGTAACTGGCAGCTCTGCAGTGAAAAGTGCTGGTAAAGTGTTAGTGTTTAGCTGCCAAATAATAGCTTCCATTATGAAGTTAATTGCATTAAATGTCCTTTTGTTTGGCTGATTGGTGATTTTTGCTTGGTGATTTAGTGGGTCAGATTATAACTTTTATATAACTAACACCAGAAATGTTTTTAGATGCTTTCATCCAAAAAGTCAGGGAACAAGCCCTTTCCTTAGTTGTTTAAACTCTAAATATGTGTGATCTTCCCTGAGCTAGAGGTGATGGAAGAGGAAAGGAGAACTGTTGCAACAATAGGACAGACTGGTTTTTTTGAAGGTGTAGCTCCAAATGGAGTCAGGGCTCTGTGCAGGGGAGGTGGGAAGCTTGTCCCCATAAGGTGAAGCAGCAGCTCCTGGAGGAAATGGCTCCAAGAGACAGCTCAGGTATTGCTGGGACATCCCTATTCTAACTGTGACAAGCAAAAGAAACAATTACTCTCCCACTGTCTTTTCAGATGTTTGAAAATCTCCTGAATCCTCTCTGCCACAACTATCACTTGCCTCGTTTATAAATCAAGATGGAGAGAGCAGCAGAGCTTTGGATCAAATGCACTTGGTGCATGGGTTTGGAGCAGAAAGTCTGCATGTGGTGTCTGCAGGCAGATCCAGGTTGCTCTACTGTGACCACACCTAGGAGCCGTGACTCTACTGCTGCTCAGCCAGCTACTTCTTGTTACAAATGTCATATGAAGTATTGCTGCAGTCACTTCTCATAGATAATGGAGGTTATACTCACTTAAGATTTTAAACACTGGCTATGCTTTCAGGGCAGATGAGGCAAAATGTGCCTGACAGTAGATTTTCTCCTTAATCGAGTGGAAAAGACTGTGCTGAAAGCCCAAAGCTGAAATAAGTCAGAATTTTTCAAGACAGAGTAAGTGCTCAAGCACTGGAACAGTGTTCTTGGAATCACAATGTATTTCTAGCAGTTGACCATGAGGATGGGACCTATCTGATCAAATCCTGACAGTGCCAATGGTAAACAGAGCCAGTCACCTTCTTTTCTCTGGACAGGCAATGTGGAGAGGGAGACATGCTGGGGACCCAGTCTGTGTCAGTCCAAAGTCAACAGTGGAAGTAGTCATACGAATTGTAAGAGCAAAGTGCCCCTTTTCCCCCACTGACTGTAAAGAAATGAAATTAATGTAAAAAATTAATTACACTCTAAATTTCTTCTTATCATGCTGTCACGACTCAAGCTTGATACATGGGGTCAGTATGCTAAGGACAGTGCAAAGCTCTGATGCTGGTGTCAGGCAGAAGCTCAGACTGGATGATGGCTCTCCAGTGGGATAACCATCTGCAAGAAAAAAATCTGCACCATGAAAACCCTGAGAGGCGTAGGAGCAAGGAAATCTTAACAGTACAGCTAGGAAAGTGGACAAGTTACCACCACTATGGTCAGAAAGAGAAACTTCAAACAGCAATCACAGTGGAAACTCTGAGTTTAACTCAATTCTCCTCCTTAATGAGATTGTTCTAGAGAACTGGACTGCCAAGGTCCATGGAGCAGAGGAAGATGTTAATAAGGGGAAAGATGACAAAAGAGGTGTTGATTTAGTGCACTGACTGGAAATTGAAATTATGACCAAAACCAAAATTGATAGAAAAGCAAATTACTTAAGAAGCACTTCAACCAAAAACTAACCAACCAAACAAAAAAAGCCAAAATCGGATCAAGATGTGCTATTTGGCAAATAGAAATGGAAGTAATAAATAAATAGCTAGGTTCAAAGGTAGCTTTTATCATAAAACCCTAGAATGGATTCATGCACAAATATCTTGCTCTGTGGACTACATGAATATGTAATATTATTATCTATGTCAGAGGAGCTGTAGCTGGGCTTGCCTTTGCCCGATTTCCCTGCCTTCACAACAATGTTCACTGAACTGAGGGAAAAAACCCAGGACAGTTCTGTGGAAGGTATTTCCTGCACCAAATCTGCTGATCCTCATTTTAGCCCCTCAGAATATTGTGAGTTTGAAGAGACCCTCGAAGATCATCAATTCCAACTCCTGGTCCTGCACATGACAAGTCCAAGAATCACACCAGCCTCTCTTGAATGCTATTGGGTACTTTGTTAAAAATATTTACAAAATAATTAAGAGCAGCAAATTTGATTAGGGAGCTTCTGAAGAGCACAACCATTCCTGTAATTATTCAGTTTTCTTGTTAAAATCTTCTAGTCTGCATCCGGTAATACAAGTAGGAACTTGCTGTATCTTAAGTTAGGTATTTCCAAGGCTTTGTTTTAAATTCTATTTGGGCATCTTGACTGTTACAGGTTATTTCTCCACACAGCACAGAAAGAACCTCCCAGGGATTTTTATCGTAATTTGGCAGCTGAGCTCTGCAACATAACTAGATCTCTCAAAAGACTGATTCATTTTTTCCTTGCTAATGATTCTTAATTTTCTTTTCAGAGGAAATAAAATTCATAGTGAAAATCATTCTTTATTAAATGACATTTGTAATAAGCTGGAACACAGAAAATAAGATTGGACCAAACTTTTCTTTTTTTTTCCTTGTTGCAAAGTGCTTGCTAACATTTGGCCTTCTGCAAAAAATGAGGATATGTATATGGTCTTGCTATTCCTCATTTATTACAATTCTGCCCAAGGCTGAGGCAAAGGAATAACTACTAATCATTTCTCCCTTCTATTCTTTTTTTGCTGAGGGGATTATAGAGTGTCCTCCAAGAGAAAAGGGAATTTCTGGACTGTAAAAGACAAAAATAATTAAAAAGACATGGTGAGAGGGGAAAACTATGCTTTCAAAGAAAGCCTTGAGAAATATCATAATCACTGAAGTCTTAGAGTTGTTATGTGGGAAACACCACCTAGGAATTTATGGGGAATTGTGGAGTGTTTCTGAGAGTGGCTGCTGCAGTAAGAACAGAAAAAAAGGAAAGGTGTCAGGGTCAGACCAGGGTCCCCTCTAGCTCTGCCTTCTGCCTCACTGCCCATGAGCCTGGGAGAGCACGAGCCCATCTTCTGCAGGGCGTTCCTTTCCACTCCCAGCACCCACCCTTGGATTGGGGATGCTGGAAGCTGTACCTTGCATACTCCCTTTGCTGCCTGTTCATGGACATACTGTCCAAATTTGCCCAAACCCTTTTGGAGCCTGACTCCTCTCCAGGACAGCACATTCCAGAAATTCAGTTTCCATTACTTACAAAGCCTCTTCTAGGATTGTAAGGTTTGGTGAATAACAGTTGTAGCAGCCACCCCATTCATCACCTCAATGTTTTTGTGAGCCCACACCACATCCTCTCACAGCCTTTTTGCTGGCCATCACCATGAACACACCAGCTCTCCATGGATGCTGCCTGCACCCTGTTGAGCAACAGTCTGCACCCTGTTGTCTGAATGGACAGTATTGCTGGAGCTGTGCCTGGTCACTGTTAGCTTTGTGAAGGGGTCAGCTGTGAGGCTCAGGTGTCCCTGTTCTGCTGTTATCCATACAGATCTATAGGCTTCTGCACTGTCATCTTTCCTGGGGTAGCTCTATTCTCTCCTAATTAGCACTTTGGGCTAAGACCCTAAATTTCAACAGGACTGACTTTAAAGCAGCACTGACGTGGCACTCACGTGCCTGCAGCAGGCCAGTCAGCTGTTGCAGCAGTGCTCAGTGGAAGCCAGCTAGAGCAAAAGCTCCATCAGGAAAAAAACCACATTGTTTTGGATGAGTAGCAGAGCTCCCCTGCTTTTGCTCCTGCTCCAGTAATGGTACCCCCATGGTACCCTCTCAGCAGTCCCCTATTCCCCATAGGATACCACACCAAGGGTGAGAATACAGTGCTTGGACTGGAGGGACCATGTCATGCCAGTGAGTCAGTAGGTGGATGCTGACATCCCAGACAGATCCTGTGATGGGATCAGGCCCTGTGCTGTCAAGGGGGATCCAAACCTGATTTTCCTTTTACCTGGCTGTGGGTTTTCCACAAGCACCCCCACTCTTCCAATTTTCACTCCTGTTGAGAAGTTCAGTGGGTACTGGAGAGGGAACAAGAGAGAGGAGGATGGCTGGGCCAACAGCCATCAGCAGTTGGAAAATCTAATTACCTTTGGAAATCAAGTTTTTAACAGAAAAGAATGAGCAATCCAGGCTAGTGAGGTATTACTTACTGTTCACAGAAGACTGCAGTGAGAGCCATCTCTCATCTGTCACTCCCTAGAACATGCCTGTGTGCCTTCCTGCAGGTCAGAGCCATCTCCTTACAGCAATTACCACAGTCCTTGTGAAATGTGTCAAACAGGAACCGCACAGCACATAGCATGTGCTTTTCAGGGATTGCTCCCTCTAATGAAACATCCTGGAAAACCTTGTAAATATTGCACAGAAAATTGTAGCCTACTGTGTCAAAAATTATGTTAAGGTCCTGTGCATGCCTTTCCCTTGGGGGCTGTCATTCTGCACTGGGCACAGGGTGTTGCCTCATGGATCAGCACCAGCTTTCATCTTTGCCCATGCTAACACAGGGAGGCTTCAGATGTGAATACAGAGTCCTAAGGGTCTTGGGCAGAGCAGCTTTGTTGGGGTGTCCTGCAGTGAAACACCTAGAGCTGAATGCTCACATGTAGGCATTTGCCAGGAGTGATTCGTGAGATCTAACAGATTTTTCAGAACAGGAGGAATGCAAATCTTGAGCATATTGGGAACTTGTGGAAGCAGCCAGTGATCTCCTTACTAAATAGATATTATTAATGCTTCTTTTCTAAAGTACCTCTGAACGTACAGATAGGGAAAAACAAAACCTTCTGAGTAGTCAATTTAAAAAAACTGTTCCACATATATAGTGTTTTGTAAAGAGTACTCTGAAAATTTGGGAGGAGGACAGTTGGCTACAGAACAAGGACAGGGCTCTGTATTGATGGCTTGTTTAACTTTGTGTTAAGACATGAAATATACATTACATCTTTACTGGCATGTGAAAGGGGCAACTTAGGAATCTGATTCTGAATCTAAGAAAGTCAAGGAATTACAGCTGCTGAAGAGCTTGGTCTCATTGAAGAGACCAAGAGAACAAAATGGTGCAGCTCTCTAGTAACCAAAAAGCTAGGCTAGAAAATAGTGATTTTCCAATGTATAGACTGTTGCAGCCTCCATTACATGATGCATCTCAGAAGCTGTTTCATCCTCTAAGCTATGCAGTTGGAGTGACAAGGAAGATTATTTCTCCTTGCGGATTCAAACTCCCTCCCTTCACCCTCCCACTTCATTGCACCTCGCTGAAACTGCTCACACTCAGCATCACTTAAGATCTACAGAGATCCCTAATTTATTTTGGATTGCTGGGTTGTTTTGTGAGATACAGTGTTGTACTCCATCATGGCATTTTTCAGCTGTGTTTGCCTGGATCAAAGACCAGGAGCACCTCAGTGGCAGAAGCTAAGATCTACAGTGTCAGATGATAGTTACACACAGATAGTGCAGGTAAAAACCCTGACTCTAACAAACATAAAATCTGAGACCAGCTGTGCTGATCAGAGGTTGAGCTATCTCCAAATCCTGTCTCTGGCAGTGACTACATGTGCATGTTTACACAAGACTGTCAGGACAGATCAAGCACACAGCAATACTTCCTTCTGTGTTACCTAGTCTCCAGCAGCTGGTGGTTCAGACACTCCTAAACCTTAATCAGTATCTCTGTATTTAGCAGCCCTTAATGGGCTTTTGCTTCCAACACATTTAAACTTTCAGCGTCCACAGCATCACAAGTCAATGGAGTGTGGCAGTATAATTATGCAATGTGGGAAGAAAAAATGTATTTTGTGTGTTTGGATCAGCATCCTACTAAGTTCATTTGATGCCTTTCTTTTTGTACTAGGGAAGAGTGCACAGTCACTGCCCAACGTATGTCACAAACTTAGTGTTACTGATGGCTTCATAAAAAACTGCTGCACCCACTTCAGGCACCTCTTTGGAAATGGAGGACAACTAATTTATTTGATTGCTCTTCCTTTTAAAGCTGGTCTGTAACTTCAATCATCTTTATTGTCCTTCTCTAATCTTTGCCAAATATTCTATCTGAATTGAGCAGTTGAGCTTCATATGAGTTGTATGGATTGATTTTTGAAGCTATGTTAATTCATATCATTTAGCTGCTCAACTGAAAATGCTCTTCTTGACATAGCACCACTATAAAAAGTCACATAATATATTTACTCTTTCAAGATACAGAATGAAACTTCTAGTAGTCTAATTATATGCAACATCCGTTAATTCAACAGTTCTTCATTTCATAATGTAAGAAAAATATCTATGATTTACTCTTTCACATAAATTTCTGACAGAAATGTAGTATTTAATTAACAGAACAGAACTATTTTATTAGGACATTAATTTAGCAGTAAATATTCAGCTTAAAAAATTCAAATAATTAATGCCTTTGCTGCTACACTGACACCTGAGATAGGAGAGATGGTATTTGGCTCATGAGAAAATTTTCTTATAGTGATATTTTAAAGTTAGCAGAACTCAAAAAGTGCAACTCCAATATTGAAGAGTTATACTCCATTTTACCAGAAAGCAGGCAATCGAAGCAAAACTTTTAAAAGCTCCTCAAAGATGGGCCTTTCAGGTCTCTAATTACTACAAGTACTCAACCCTCAAGTCCACTTGAAGTGAGATTGTTTCTTTCAGGAAAGCTGAAGGCAATGCTACTATCACAGGAGTGTGAGCAGTACTTTACCGTAGCTTGTGCTGGTGAGGAAATTACAGCACTCCTTAAAAACAGCCCTGAGGGTCATACTACTATTTTAGCACATTGAGCAGCTGTGTCTTCAGTCAATTTAATCAGCAAATTTTATGTCTTTTGGCTTGAACATGACCCAAACTCTTTAAATTAATTAGCTCAATTCTGTTCTTCAAACCAGGCACATCTTGACTCAAATAATTGTTATTACCTGATGGGTCTCATTAGAAAAACTCCTGATTTCATGTAGGACAGGCAAGCCAAGGATCTCTTATTTTTTGCACACACTTGGGAGCTGAGTGCCATGCTGCAGGTGTGCCCCATCAGGGAATAGTCATTCTGTCACCCCCTCAGACTGGGATATATGTATTTCACTTACTGCTTGTGGTCACTGCCTTTCACCTTCCTTACATTTCTCACCCTACCAAAACAGCAACGGAAGGGAAACAGAAACTTTATACCTGCTCAATTTTCTGCAAATAGACCAGCTCAGCATTCCTCTACACTGGTTAAAAAAGGGTTGAAAACACAACCTCAAATTATAACAAAGTGGAAAATGAGAGGAATGATTCATTTAACACCCAGCAATGAAAGCAGTGACTCAACTGAGAGGGAACAATGAGAGTTTATCCGCACTTCTCCAGCACTGGAACGAACTATTTGCTCTCTTAACTATGGCAGTACTGCCATTTTCCAGCCTCATATTCAATTGATGGTTTTGGCTTAATTCTCAGCTGGGGAGCTCTCTTCTTTTTTTTCTTTTCCCCTCCTTTCAGTGGCTTCCAGGTAGCTAATAAAAGAGAGCCACCTACGCCAAGCTGTTTATTGCCACCTGCTCCCAGTGCCGGCGGGATGGCAGCAAGCAGGGGACAGGTGATTCAGTGTTAATTAGACCTTTCTGGCCCAGCAGCTTTCCTGAGGGCTGCAGTTACAAGTGACACTCTCAAATAAAAGCCCAGACAGGGGCTGCAGATATCAAATAGGCAATCCTTTAACCCTGCTTTTCTGCTTTACTTTTCCAAGAGCATCCCCATGCTGGGATGGTCCCTCAGGGTAGCAAAGCTGCTCTAATAGAGCTCTCCCATAATCAAGGAGTCCTGTTCTGGGCTGTCGATGTTCTGTCTTCCTTACCTGACCCCTCCACAATGTTTCCTGATTTCCACCTTTTCCTACTTTCACCCTTGCAGTCATTTATTGAAGAAAGATAAATGATACACTCTTCCTGCATCTGTTTTCATGTGCTGCACTAAATGGTCTGTTGTTAGCACATTTGGATGGGACACTGTGAAACTGAAAAACAATCATCTCCTCCCATTCATTGAGCATTAGGAAAAATTAGATTAAACCTTTTTCCAAGGAGCCCAAGATACACCCAGAGACATTTCTGACAGCCCAAATTCTGGTTTGCACAGAGAAATGAGTTTCTCTAGTTGGCCAGTTTGACCAGATAAATGAGATTTGTTTTCTTGCTGAATTAATACATTCATTCAGCCTGGGGTCAAATATTCAGAAAATCCAAAATAGAATTTTCTTCTATTGGCAGCTTGTGACTGAACTGGATTACAGGGTATTTTTTTGGTTCTGTGCAATTGTCTTTGTTTTACCCACACCATGTCAAGAAAAAGGCCCCTCCACAATTCTTTGGTGGCATTTCCCATGCTGTAATTGCTGTTTTTATTCACCTTCTCTTCTGTATCAGAAGATCTACAAGGGATTTTTCCTACCATTAAAAGAGTGGTGTGCAGTGATTTGGACAGTTCAATGGTTAGTACAGGTAAAATCCTTAATCTGACTCCCAAAGCTTTAGTAAAACTTTTTATTCATGCTAAATGCTTTGTTAAGGTCCACAGACTCTATTTTCACCATCACACATATCGAACACGAAATTAAGGGTAAAATGTATGCCCTGATTCATTGCCATATATTAGCACTTCATTGGAGCCCAAATAATAGACAAAAGCCCATGGTTCAAAGGGCCATTGCAGATATTTTACAGAACTCTGTTTTTGCAAACCCTTTGTTCTAATCTCCGTCTTCTCAAGGGACAAAAGAAGGATTTTTTGGATATTTTTGGTGTATATATCTGGCAGTCACTAGATACTTGCCAAGACAGCATATCTTAGACCTTCAGATCTCCTAAAACAAGATAAAGACTATTTTTTTTCTTACCAGAACCACTGATTTATTTTGTATAGTAGCTTTGACAGCTCTACCTGGAACACATAGGACATAAAAGTGTGAACAGTCTATTTTCTCTATGTTTCCCTAATTCCTTGATGATGGAAACCTGGATATAGATGATATATATTCAGAAGAGCCTGACTTTTAAATTGGGCCTGAGAATAGGGCCTGTTCTCCTAAAATGAATAAAGCCATATGGCAATGATGAAAAGCAGTGTTCTCCAAGCTTTTCACAGTCCTCTGAGCAGGTCAGATTCATGTCAAAGAGGTCTCCAAATCCATGGGGCACAGCTGGTGGGCTCAAAATTGTTGAGGATGTCACCTGCTGCTCGGTGCCCTGTCCTCTGGAGGGGACAGTGGGCTCTGCTTTCTGGAGCCATCCATGGCACCTGGTGTGAAGTGCTCCCAGCCCTGCCCTTGCTGATGGATGAGATTGCTGCTCACATTGCCACCTCGTCTGTGAGACAGAACCAGAAATGCAAATGGCAGAAATGTCCCTCACATGGTCCTGTTTTGCAGGCACTGCACCAAGCCTGTCTTCCATTTAGCAAATACCCTTCCTGAGCTTTAAAATGAACCCAGTCAATTCTTGATTGTCTGAAACTACTGAATTTCTTTTGCAAGGCATTCCTTTCAGGTCATCATAGAAAGATTACTTTAAATTATATTGTTTCCATGGGTTTGAATATATATTTTTAAATGGCACAAGAAAGAATGCTATTAGAGTCCCCAGACTGCATCATGACTTCGCTTTGCTACTATTTAACTTTCAAATAAGACTTCATGGAAGAGAGAATATCCTTGGTGTAGCAGAAACAGATCCCAGCTGAATGCCTCATAATCACAAATGCTTTTTCATGTAAGCAGAATATATATCAGCTCAATGGATCTCCAGCTTCAACTTGAAAAGAGAAATAGAGAGTCTGATCCCAAGCTGTGTTCAAAGAAGGATGTGTGAGCAGGCTGTGGCAAAGACATTAAAGAGACACCCTATCATTCTGAGATTTGTCAGCCCATCTTTCACTTATGCATGGTGTCATTTATCACCCAGGCTTCATAAGAAGCTGATATGTATTAATCTGTCCTAAAGCAATATTTCATATTATCTGTCACTTAGTAAACCCTGCAAATAGACACTGATTAAAAAAAAAATTGCATATGATCTGTAAAGGGAGAGGGGAAAGCAATAATTAGATAAATGCAATCTGGAAATTATGCACAGCACACTAATCCCCAGGCTTTCTGTTAGTAAGTATAAAATACAAAGGAGGAATTTAAAAAAATGTATTTCTAAGGATGTTGTGAGGTTATGCAGGGAAAAGGTCAGAAGAGCCAAGGCCCAGTTAGAACATAATCTGGTTATTGCTGTAAAGGACAATAAAAATATTGCTATAAATGCATTAACAAGCAAAAGAGGACTAAGGAAAATCTCCATCCTTTGTTGAATGCAGGAGTAAACTTAGTGACAAAGGATAAGGAAAAGGCAAAAGTAATTCAAGCGTTCTTTGCCTCAGTGTTTAATAGCAGAGACCAGCTGTTCCCTGAGTACCCAGACCTCTGAGCTGGAAGACAGGGAAGAGGAGCAGAAGTCCCCATAATGCAAGAGAAAATGTTTGGTGAGCTGTCACACCACTTAGGTACAAATGGGTCTGTGGGGCTGGATGGGATCCACCTGGCACTACTGAGGGAGCTGCTGGAAGTGCTCACTGAGCCACTTTCCATCATTTACCAGCAGCCCTGGCCAGCTGGGGAGGTACCAGAGGACTGGAGGTGAGTGAATGTGATGTCCAAGAAGGGCTGGAAGGAGGACCTAGAGAGGCACAGGCCTGCCAGTCTGGCCTTGGTGCTGGGGAAGGTCATGGAGCAGCCCATCGTGGTGTGCACGTACAGGACAACCAGGGGCCAGGCCCAGCCAGCACAGGTTTAGGAAAGACAGGTCTTGCTTGACCAACCTGATCTCCTTCAGTAACCAGGTGACCTGCTTAGTGGATGAGGGAAAAGCTGTGGATGTGTCTGTCTGTACTTCAGTAAAGCCTTTGACCTCATTTCCCACAGCATCCTCCAGGAGAAACTGGCTGCTCATGGCTTGGATGAGTGAGTGCTGTTTGCTGGGTGAAAAACGGGCTGATGGCCCCGGGAGTGGAGAATGGAGTCACATCCAGCTGTCAATACAGGTTGTCAATGCTGTCAGTCTGCAGACAAGGCCAAGTTGATGTGCTTGAGGGCAGAAAGGCACTGTAGAGAGATCTGAACAGGCTGGATCGATGAGTCAATTCTTTGAGGCTCAACAACACAAAGTGCTGGGTCCTGCACTTGGGTCACAACAACCCCAGGAAACAGTCCAGACTTGGGGAAGAATGTCTGGAAAGCTGCCTTGGAGAAAAAGGTGTGGGGTGCTGGTTGACAGTGGCTGAACACGAGCCAGCTGTGCCCAGGTGGCTGAGAAGGCCAATGGCATGCTAGCCTGGATCAGCAATAGTGTGGCCAGCAGGAACAGGGCAGGGATTGTCCCACTGGTGAGGCTGCACGAGTCCTTTGTTCAGTTCTGAGCCCCTCATGACAAGAAGGACATTGAGGTGCTGGAGCATGCCCAGAGAAGGGCAACAGAGCTGGTGAAGGGTCTGGAGAATGAGTCCTATGAGGAACTGAGGGAGAAAGGGAGGGAACAGAGCTGTTGAAGGGACTGGAGCTCAAGTCTGATGAGGAGCAGCTGGAGAGGAGACTCGGGGGAAACCTTATCACTCTCTAGAACTATATGGAAAGAGGTTGTAGCCAGGTGGGGGTGGGTCTCTCCTCCCGAGTAACAAGTGACAGGACAAGAGGAACAGACTCAAGTTGTGCCAGGAGAGGTTTAGATTAGATATTAGAAAACATTTCTTCACTGAAAGGTTCATCAAGCATTGGAATAACTGTCCAGGGAGCTGGTGCAGTCATCATACCTGAGGTGTTCAAAAGACATGTGGATGTGGCACCTGGGGACATGGTTTAGTGGTGGGCTTGGCAGTGCTGTGTTAATGGTTGGACTCAATGACCTCAGAGTCTTTTCCAACTTAAATAATTTTATTTTTATAATAATCAGGGTTGCTCCACAGAATGGGGTTGAGATTTCTGTGGCCATCCTAAACATCTGCAGAAGCAAGGAATGTGCTGGAAGTGTAGATGAGGCCCCTCAGAAGAGGTCAATGAAAAAAGCTGCCTCCTAGGCAGGAGCAGAGCAGTGCAGGCAGAAGAACTTCATAGCAAAAATCACTTCTGAAAACTGTGGACACTTTCTATTCTTCCTTCCTCATGTAATCCTGACTCTGCTGTCGTGTTCCTGGTTCATTCTGTCTCTTCTTGTTTGTTTTTTTACCCTTGGTGTGCTTCATGCCGTCCCTATGTCCTTTCTTTCACCCCTTTGTAAAATAGCTTTTCCTATTTTCTTGTTCTTTGCACATTCTCCATGTTCCCACATTACTGCTTGGTTTTCTTCTTCATTTTTTCTCTCTGTGTACACTGTCTCACACAAAAATAAGAGGGTTCACAATGAATGCCAAATATTAAAGGCATCAAATCATGAGCTAACTTATTCTTTTAGCTCAGTATTTTTAATCCTAGGGGAGCCAAGAATAAAGCCAGAGGATGATCCAAAAAGCCATATGACAGGGATGGGTAACTAGCTATCATGAGCAGTGATGAGCATCTGTACACACACATGGATCTATCAGTTATGAAGGGCATTTTGTAGTGACAATCTGGAATCATCTTTCCAGCTGCAGCTGGAAAAGAGAGTATGTTTATTTAACCCATCTGCAATAACAGTTTTTTATATTTTGTCCTATTAATCTGACTCTGAGTAGTTCAGAGCTGAATTAAGGGTATCATTATGATACGGCATAAAACACTCCTGGGATTTATTTCTTGATAATGGACTTCCTCAGCCAGGAAAGAGCATCATTTCAGGGACCATCACATAAATCTGACACAGCTTTCCATTAGATTTGAGGGACTGCTCTTGCACAGCACCTTTCCAAGGCAGTAGAGCTGACTCCAGAGCAGGACAACATGATTTGCTGCCCACAGAAATCTTGCCATCATTAAGTCACTGAGAGCTGGATTAATCTCTCTTATCACAGCTGATCAAGCAGCAATTACAGATTTCTTACAAGTCCTAAGCTGTCTGACTGATTTAGCTACCAGGGAAGAAGACCAGTGTCCCACAAGGAAAGCACCCATCATCCTTGTTGGTGCCCTTGTACATTCCCTTTCCAGCCCCTTCCACACCCTCCATTCAGCCACTGCCACAAATCACAATGTAACCCTCACTTAAGGACTGTAATCTGACAACTTTGCTACTTTTGTAAGTGTAAAATCAATGGTATCCACTGAGATGAATATTTACACTTTAAATGGAAAATATTGGGAAAAAAATTGGAAATTTTCTAATGCCTAATGCTTATGTGCTACATGTACAGTTGTGAATTTGTTGCCTGTTTTGATCAATTGGCCACTAATGAAGGTTACCAGCTTAGAAGAGTCCTCCCTTCCCCTGACTGATAGCCCGACTTCAATTTGTTCAAGGGCTTGTTCAAAAGATGAGAGAATAAGGGATAAGAAGCAGAACTGCAAATAGACTGAGATTTATAAAACATGACATTTTATTATAAGTAATAAAATCAACCTACAAAGCAAAGGCAAATATTAAATGATGTAGTCATGCATTTTGTTATCTACGCAAATATTTTTTAACCGTGTCAGTTTTGATTTGGTCTGTGTAAGTTCTGGATGATCACATCCTTGGGAGAGAGAACATAATTCTTCTGCTCATAAGCTCTACTTTTTGTGTGAGTTATCACACAATCATATCTTCACCCATTTCTTTTAATGTATTTAGTTACATCTCTCCCAATATATCAGGGTGATTTTGCTTATTGGTGCATTTCATTGCTGTTAAGTTGCACACATTGGTCGAAATGATTTTTTTCTTTCAATTCATTTTAATCAGCATTCCACACAAGTAACATCAGTCCTTCAGCTCATACGAAAACTAAATCCCAAGATATGCTTGCTTTAACAGTCTGTCAATCTTAGACCCAAAATTTACGTTTGAACTTTGCCAATATTCAACTGAGGCATGGCTCTGTGGGGGTGTGACTATATATACATATAAAAATATCTACAAAGCATTTCTAATTTCATAATCTATAAATGGGTCCTCTAGCCTAATTCCCTATGTCAAAATACATGTAATTCTAGCTTATACCAGTAGTAAGGCTAAAGTTTAAATGTTTCTTTTTGCATCAACTTTGCTTCACTTCTACCTTTAAAAAATTATGAATACAGAAAAGAAGAAAATATTAAGTCAAAGCAAATATTAGTCAATATAGGCCAACTAATATTATTGTATTTCACAAAGTCAGGAGCATGTATTTAAATGTGATACTGCTGCAATGTTGGGTAGAACAGACAGTTCTGTTATCTCACTTCCATTTCACATAGTTCTCGAAGTTGCCACAGGGAAAGGACATGTTAAGATTCATCCAGTACCAGAATTTGTCTGTCCTGAAGAACAGCAGAGCTCAGTTAGCATGAATGGATGCCCAAAAGACTTGAAAGAACTGGTTTGCTTGAACAGTGATGGAGCATGCTGGTGGCAGATGTGTAATGGGTGCACAGGAGAATTTGGGAAATGAGCTGCTTGTTCTTCCTTCAGTTTGTGCTCAGAAACATGTTACTTTATTTTCTCACTTTGGCATTTCTTAGCCCTTCATTCTACCATCTCTCTCCTACTATGATGGCTCTCGGTTTGCTTTTTGCATTCCTTTTTTCCTCTCCTGTGACTCAATTGTCTCTTAAACAGAGTAGCATACTGTATTATCAGGCCATAATACTCCCTGTTATACATTATTTTCTGGTGTTCTCCTTTCATAGTCTCTGGGGTAAAGGTCAGATTTCATGTCTGCAGTAGCCCAGGGCCCTGCACTGAGGACTCCTGCATGCCCCAAGGGGGTTTGGGAGCCGGCCCAGGCTGCCGGGCCAGGGCTGTGCAGTGCGTTTCCTGCACACACGTTAGTCACAGTCTGCAGCAATAGCTCTTGGAAAGCCCAGAATTAATATTCTGGTCATTTAGTCACTTGATTGATGCATTCAGACCCATTCCACCAGGCTCCTTCCCTTCTCATCCTTGTAAAATCTTTTTTCATCATTTGCATTAGAAATCACAAGTTTGTCTCATTTTTTTTTTGGGGGGGGGTGGTTTGCAGGGTCTTTGCATTTATTTAAAAAATACATTTTCGATGGTCTCTGAGCTTACTTGTTTACTAGTTAAAGAGTTGTTGCTAATGCCATCATTTCCTTTATTTCTGTGCTTTTAAAATTATAGTACTTCCTATTCCTTTGATGTCCATATTTCTAAGCATTGATCTTACCCCCAAGGATATTTTTACCTGCTAAAAGCACACAGAGAGTTTCCCCAACCTCCTCTGACACTTGCCCTGCTTTCACCTTTTACGGTCTATAGCCCAGGTAAGGTACTCAGGGCTCAGAATCCTGTTCCTAAAAATGTCTCAGGTTAAAAAACATACCACACCCTAATGCAATAGCCCCAACAGTGCCCTCGCATTGAGTCACTGTCTTCTGCGCCAACTGGAAGACTTTCACAGAATACCAGTGCACCTCTAGCTAAAGGCATTGCAACTCTTAAATATGTTGTTAGTTTAAGGGCACAGATTGCCCCATTCACTTAAGAGAACATTGTTTCAGCTGTAATCGTCCTTCACCACTTTTATATATGGATAGGAGATTGTTTACAACTCTGTTTATTGTCATTTAGAACCTCTGAATTGACACTGTGAAAGTTGTTCATTCAAATTAATGTTTCTATTGGGCTCCTGCTGTCTTAAATGGTGCAGAAAATATGTTTTTCAAAATAGAAATTGGTTTATTTACCAGCAATAGGTTTTACTTACTATTCATAATTTAGAATATGTTTCTCTGGACTTATATAATTCACACCACTAAAATTAATACCCTCTTAAATGATCTTTTAAGCATTATATGATTTTTAATATACCCTTTTAAATCATGAACAGACAAGTGCAATTACTATTCACTTCCTGATTTTCTCCCCATAACTACTACTTAGTCTGCACTAAGCCACTCCAAATAGGAGTCCTTCATCAAGTGAAGGAACAATGTCTTCTGTGACTGAAAATCATAATGATGAAATTCTGAATAGCACATATACGTGCTATGATGAAATTCTGAATAGCACATACTTTGGTGTATGATCAGCTATAAAATGTGACACATTATTTTTAGATCCAGTACAGGAAGTTCAGGTGGGGCCAAAGGTCCCTCCCAACCCAAAATAGTTTATGACCAGGCAAAGTGTCTTTTCTTACACTCCTTGCGCTGAGGCCATTCCCAATTACTTCCCTGTGTTTCCTGAGCCGGGCTCAGCTTAAAAAACAATGCATCTGCCCACATTTGTGGGGAGTCTCTCATCCTTCCAGCTCTGCCATGTGGACTATCTGGGTACTGTAAGGAATACACTCACTCCCTGTATAATGTAGTGGAGCACGTTGTTTCTTGTTTACGTATCAGAGGGAGGAAGCACAACATCTTCCACGGCGAGTTTCATCTCACTAAATCTAGATGTGTGCAGCTTCCTTGACCAGACGTGGGTTCCTCGCCTTCCTTTGCAAGCAGTGGAGAAGCAGGGATTCCTAGGACACGAGTCATTGCATCTCAACACAGACACCTGAAGTAAGTCAGACTAATTTCACTCTCTTGCCTTTCTCTCTACTGCCTACAGGCAGTCAGACTTTTCATCAATTCAGCTGGAGAACTTCATCCATCCCATTCTTTCTGGAAAAAATTTGAACCAAGAAATTTTGAATCAACAGCTGTGCAGTCTTCAATGGAGAAAGGCAGTCACTGCCTCTATTTAATGTGAGAAACAGATTTTGTTAACAGCTTGGTATTGGGTACATTTTGACCTCCCAGAAACTGCATGTCTTATCTATCATGCACAGTGTTTGCAAGTGATCCTGTCCCAGAGATGGGTAAGACTGTTCAGACCTCACACCCCTGGAGCCTTGGGCACATCTCAGAAGCCCTTCTGTGTCACTGTGGCTCTAGAGCCACCAGGCATCACTGCCAAAATGAGCCATATTTTCCATGCTGTGCTGAAAAATCCAGCCAGTACTGTGTCCATTTCCTGTTCTGAAACTTGTTTATAGAGAATAACTTTCTGTTGGGTATTTTTTTTCTGAGGACCATTCCCCTTTCCTGACAAAACAGTCAAAGACCTGAAAAAAAAATCCTTTTACTCCAGATTTTTAATGCAAATTTCTAATTTGGATTTGAACTGGAAGAGAATGCTTAAATGGACTTCCCTCCCCCACCACCCATTTCCCTTAAACTTTTCCAAGCCAAGTATTCAGGTATTTGTCTTGGTATTTTGATGGAGAAAAAATTGATGTGAAAATTTATGTCTGTCTGGTCACAGTTTTTAAAGTTTAAGTAAAGATGTATTTCACAGGAGAGGGACCAGAACAGAAAGAAGCTCAGTGAGCTTCAATGCCACTGTGAGCTAATTGAGACTATAAATGAGGAGTGCTGTTTTTTTCTGGAATATTCACTTTAGTGAATCTGTTTCAACAGGTGGGTCAGGAACAGGGGTCATTCAAGACTGGGTCATTTAAATCACAGTGGTGGAAATTCCAGGTAAGGACAAACTGTGGAGATTGAGCTTCTCATTTTTGGAGAGGCAATGGAGGAGCATTTGTTTAACTGCTTTTGCAGGACCAGTCCCAGTATAGACATAAACACCATTGGTAATTACATGAAACTGTTTTTTCCTAGGCACCTTATCTTTTTTAGTACATATTTAGTAGCTCTTTATTGTCATATTTTTCTCATTTTTGTCTCCATATTTTACCTCCTGCTGGCTATTGAAACCACACACTGGAGGCAGAACGATTTGCTTCTTCCCATGATGCCTATTTTATGTGAGATCTGTTAATGACTCCTATTTTTTATATAGCCAATAAATGAGTGAGGATCCACTTTGCAAAGAGGGATCTGAGACACAGCTATTACAGTTAAAAACATACATTAATTTTGAGTACCCAATTAGAGATACTTTCAACCTTACTTTTTCAAAGCCTTGTATAGCAAATTCTAATTCAAGCAACAAATCTGAGTGTTCAGTGTTTTGATAGACCTGATCCCAGAGTTTCATATCACGTATCACAGAACATGAGGAACATTTTGACCACATGTGAAAAGCTCACCATATGCCTTGAATGCCCTTGCACAGGAACATGGTGGCAGAGGCAATAATTGTAGCTGATCCTCCACAGCATCACTCGGCCATTCTTTTTTCCTCCAAGAGGTTCCTGCAACTCCTCCAACCATCTTTAACAAATGGTGCTGAGATCTTACAAGGAGCCATCTTCTCTACTATATGTCTGATATTTATCCCTTAAGAAGTTTAATTCCATGTTTTGACCGAGTAGGTGACATTTAGCCAAAATGATAAGTAATCATATAATTGAAGACTTCAAAATAGAGTGCTCAAGAGCACTGCACTGACAAGCTGAACCCTAGCATTCCTTTGTTCTCAAGCACTTTCCATTCTGTTTGTTCACAGGGTATTGTTCCCACCACGGCTGGGTGCTGGGCTTGGATCAACTGCAGGCACCTCAGCTGCAGCTCCTGGAGTGACTCTCACCCTACATGTGTCACCACAGCCTTTCTGGGACACCTTGGCCATCATCTCACACCTGCTGGTTTGAAGCACAAGATGGGTGCAGCTGAGGTCTTCAGCCCTGTCTGATGCTGTGGGGGGTCTGGCTCCTCCCAGTGCCCAGTCTCTTCACATAGTCACCATTTCCTCCTGAGCTAGCTTTCTTTTCCCTACTGCCCCTTTCAGCCTCAGTGTACCCACAGTGATGTTTCCCATCCTTGACTTGGCCCAGGCTGACCTGGGACCTGTAAGGAGATGAATGCCTTTGTTGCTACACAGGGAAGGAGACACAGAGACTGGGACGACAGGCTGCACAGAGCAGCTATTGCAGAGTGAATATTCAAAGGAGAAGAGATCATTAAGACACAGTTCCCAAGAACCTGAGCCATAGGGCCTGGATTATAGCTGAATAATCAAAATAGCATCATAGTTCTTTTCTGAATACCAAAAACCAGCTTCTTTTTGTGGTTTTGGTTTGTTTGTTTGTTTGTTTTTTTCTAGTTGTTTTCTTCCTTTTCAGAAGTGGCTAATCTACTTCTCCTGAAGTCTGAAAAATATTCAGTTTAGAGTGGGCACACAGCACTGACATTTACAGTCTGAAGCATTCATGTCTAACAAAGTTAAAAGCAACTGAAAGCAGGGTATTGTAATAGGAAACAAAATAGGAATACCAAACTTAATAATAAGAAGCTCTATCACCTCTGTCCATTATAATGAATAATCCAGAGAAGGTAATTCAAAGGACTCTCATTTGCCCTTTCTCAGAAGCTGAACAAGGCAGCATTTAATGAAATGGAAAGGCTAAAGGGAAATACTTCTCACAGAGCATGCAGCACCTGAAATTCACTGTCAGATGATAATGCTGAGAACAAGAGTGCAGTGATTCGTGGAAGAGTTGGTTCCACATAATAAGAACACCTGCCATTGATTCATAAGACACATTTATAGAGGACATTTTTCTTTATGCTTGAGGACATAGGGCAAGTGCTAACTGCCTGAAGAAGAACTTTTCCTAACAGATTCTCTGGCCACTGGGATTATCAGATCTGCTTCTCCAAAGTATTCAGCACTGCAGTTGAACATGTTTCGACTATGAAGTATTCAAACCTACCAGTTCATTCACACAGACCTAAGCAGTCCACTCAGCCAGTGATAGTTGGGTGGTAGGGTGGTGTTTTGGGTTTTTTTCCAGCTTAGGAGCAATTTAAAGAAAAATGAGTTGCTCTGTTCAAATGATGAAACATGGATCCTCTCATGAGTTAAATAACTGCAGTTTTAACATCAACATTCAGCGCTGCCAGAATAGATTGAAAACACAATTATTTGTTAAAAATATAATCTCTTTCCTTGATCAGTATCTCACTGATGCTTTTAAACTGTAGCATATGTCCTTTTCAGCAGACATGGCATGATATAAGACATTTGAAAGGAAGAAAAGTCAAAACCACCATTCATAGCAAATGTCTAAAGGCAGCACACACTCAATTGCCAACTTGCCACCAGGATTTGCTATCACTTATCTAACATACTACTGAATACATACTACAACATACTTGTCATCAGTGCTACAGATGACTAGTAATAAAACAAACAGTATGATTTCCCTTAGAAGCTGCTCTGCCTAGTCTGATATGGTGGAAACGTACAGGCATTTTGTTTAGAACTTACTCTTCAGATACACCTCAATGTATTTGTGCAATAATGGGCCTTGTGTAAGCGTCTTCATTTCCTCTGAACCACAAGAGCTTATCACACACTAGGTGTGAATTCACAATAAAATCACTCACCTTTGTAAAATTGTAACATATATATTTTCACATATAGTTTTTTTTTTTAATCTGGTAAATCATTAATTGCAACTAAAAGCGTCTACAGATATTCTTAAGAAAAGAAGTTATTCTGTGGGTTAATTTAAATTAGTATTGTCTCAGCAGTTCCAGCTGGGATGGAAAAAATCTGAATAATGAGTTTGTTTCACTAGAATATCTCAGTGTTCTGGTGGGCTTTGAAAATAATACTTGTATATAACTCAATTATATACAAATCATAGAAATATTACCAAATTATTGCTTCGTTATTGTGATGAGATTTTAATTTTTTTTAAAAACACAAATAAACCAAATCCAAAAACACAAGCAAAAGAGAAAGAAGAAATATCTACATATTATTTATGGGATTGTTTATGGGATTATTTATCTAGTTCTAGATTTATCAAACTATTTTGTGTGATATTGGTCAAAAAGTGATAGAAAAAAAGTCATAAAAATTCCCGAGCTAGATGGAACTCACACGACTCACCAGTCCAGCTCCTGGGGCACAGGGCAACCCCAGGAATCGCTCCACGTGCCCAAGAGTGCTGTCCAAGCAATTTGTGAGTTCTGGCAGCCTGTGCATTTCAACTCCAGCACCAGTTCCAGTGCCCAGCCACTCTCTGGGTGAAGAACCTTTTCCCAATGTCCAACCTAGCCCTCTACTGACACAGGTTCCTGCTTTTTCCCTGGCTCCAAATCGGAACAGTTCACGTGTCTGCCACAGCCTTTGTTTCTCCACGTGCTGGGGCAGAGGGCTCCCTAGTGTAGTGGCAAACTCCCCTTCTCTGAGCCAGACATTCCCTGCTGCTCCTGATTCTGACAAGATGTGCAACAGGATGCAGCAAGCAGAACCAGGGAGTGCCGTGTCTGTGTGCCTGCTGCAATCTGGAAATGAAGTCAGCACTGAAACTGTAAAAAAATGTTGAAAACCCCACAATTAATAACTTAAAGGCACTCAGTGGAAAAAACAAACTTTTTCAATTTATCCCTATAAATTTATAAAGACACTTTTTTTTTCCATGTCAGAATCTACTCTTCCAAAAAAGTAAATAACTTGCCTTATCCATTCTTCCAGTGGGGTTTTCTTGGGGGTTTTATTTGGTTTGGGCTTTTTTTCTGCACTGAATAATCAGTGTAGTAGGTCAAGTCACTGAAGCAAAGCTGAGTAAGTGCAGCAAGAAGGCTGAGACTACAAAAATCTTCTGCTGGGCTACATAAGCACAAACAACATGGGTACCACTTCACTGCTGAGAGAAAAGTCTGTGAAAAGCAGCTGTAAAGGCAGATAAAGTGGGAGAGGTCTGAGGCATCATGGTATTTTGCTAGTTCATGTTACCTGGTATCACCCTTAAGTTTAAATTATTTGGTATTTTCTTTAATTGGCAATAAAGTCAACTGCATTTTTAAAATTTTAATTATATTGATATTTAATTACTCATTCTAAGGAGATGATAGAAAATATCTGGAGGAAAAAGAATCCATAATTAACTGACAGTGCTAATACTGCCAATAGGAAAAAAATGTATTTTCCTGATATTTGGAAGGAGAAAGAAGTCATCAATATTTTACAGACAACATGACTGAGCAGGGTATTTTATATATATATATACACACATACACACACACACATACAGGTAGACCTCTATATCTGTGAATATCTGTGCATATATACGAGTGTATCTATATCTGCATGAGTATGTATATGTCTACACACATAAAATATATTAAATCACTGAAAAAGCCAGATACTTAATAAGTTGGAGATATTCTGCCAGTGGAAATCTGTTTTTTTTCAAACCTATCATGACCAGCAGTCCAGGATAATTATCTGAGACTAAAGTGACACCAATGAGAAAACAGAAGTGAAAATTTTCCTCTTCAGTTGCAAAAAATATGCAGAATGATTATATACTTTCCTTTTTTTCCTGAGGACCTGGCTGAAGAGGTTCTCATCTCTGAACATTTAGCTCTATTACTATGGACTAATTGCTGCTATTTCAATTAAGGTAGTCCACATATTTGTGAAGCACACAAAGGAAATCATCATGGTGAAAAATAACACACCAAGTGCAATTTTTCCATGGATATTACTAACTCAAATTATTCCAGCATCTTGGGTCATGCAGGAACAAGCATTTGAAGGGAACAAAAAGGTTCATTTTGGCAGCAGGATTGCATGGGTACAGAGGGAACCACTGAGGACCACACATGTAGGACAGAGAGTTAAGATATATATATAGAACTGAACCAAAGGGATTGAAATGACTTTGCAATCTCTGAGAGCAGCTGGGAAGCTGAGGGAGGGAAGAGGCAAAGCAGGTAGCAGGTGACAGACACCTTGTCCCTGCCAAGGACTGGTAACTCCTGAGCCCTTTCTCAGCCCCAGCCACCTGCCTTTCAGCTGCTCAGGGTTGCTCTGGTACTTCCAGTGTGATTCTAAGATACATTCAATGAAAACAATTCTTGTGCTTGCTTTTGCCCACCATATTCTGGCTGCTAAGCAGACATCAGGTTATATCAGTTTACAACACCAGAGCATCATTAACCAGTTGTGTTGCTTGTGACTTAGAGCAATCCAATTGAAAAAGGTTTGGAATCCAGTTTGCAAAAGCTCTGATATCTTCCCAGAAAAGGACCTTACAAAGCAGAAATACTGCCCAGTGCAGATATCACTTGCTAATACAGATGATTTATTGCACTGTAAAAAATGCAAAAAAAATCTTATATGGAAGCATCAAGAAAGACTTTAGATAAAACTATGTCACTATGTCACTTCTGAGGAATGCCTACATTACAAGATGTCTTGTTGCTACTTCTGATTTTGTGTAACTTGCAGCCAACCCACTGAACCCACTCTTCAGTCAGTGACACGTTTGGTTCAGCACATCAGTTGGGATCAACCAGCACAAAATCACTCACATCAGTGGAACTACACCTATCTGCATTCACCATGTGGCCTAAGGCAGTTACCATGGCTCTTATGTCAATAGTTACAATTTTACTTCTGTTGGCTTCACATATCTGTGACATACCAGCTTCCAGACACCATAGCTTGTTTTATTTCTGATTCTTACTGCATATGGTGAAGTGCCTGGATATTTTGGAACAGTTTGACATGATTTAGAAGTGCCAAATGGCCCAGTCTCACACAGTTAGCACTACTCCAGCAGCCTGTCTAGAAGCATCATGTTAGGTCATACTCACCTACAGAGGCTTGCTTTGGTTTTGTTTCCTGCATGCTGCAAGTAACCCGGATTTGAACTGTTCTCCATAAGTGTAAGCTTTGTACATGACTGCGTGGCCATACGGAGTTTGTAGCCTTCTGCAAGGTGAAACTCACCTTCAGCAGAGAGCTTCCCCACCACCCCCATGCTCCACAGCCTAATTCCCAGATCAGGCCATCACACAAGATTATCTCACTGCCCAACTAATACTAACATGCAAAATTGCAATTTTTATGGCAGATGAGAAACCTGAGAAGTGTTTTATCGCCATGTTTAATAATGACAATGAAAAGATGCCTAAAAGTTATCTGCATCATTTAACTGTGGCCATCATTCTTCTTACTTCCCAAGAAATGTCTATGGCTCAGGACCACCTGCATCTGGAGTATCCTTGTACATGTCTACACCAAGGAAAGAGAAGACCAAGGAACAATCTCCGCAATTGAAGCCAACTGGCCCAGAGATCTGAGATATTAAAAGTACTTGAAGTGATACTGGAGGCAAGGGGGAGCTTGTCAGACTGTATTTATTACATGAAATTGAAGGTGTGTGTTGCAGTCTCTGGAGTGGGGTGAAAATACAGATGAATGGCTGATAGTTTAGCTATGAAAAAGCTGTTACAGTACAGGAGATCCTTACGTGGGTACTATCCCAGCCCCTCATCCAAGTTAACCCATCTTTGAGACATAAGAAAGTCTTCGTTATTTTAGTTCTTTGCTGTAATTGTCATAATGAGCTGACATCTTTGAATTTGTAGGTATATTATCTACTTTCTGCCTATTTTATTGCTCCATTACAATTTAAGGAATGGAATAAAACAGATAAATCAATCCCCTCTACAAAAGGCCACAAATCAGCTGTGTACAACTGTCCTAGTGCCACCAAATCCACAAGAAAATGTGAATAATAACAGAAATGTATGAATAACGAGAGAAATAAGGGAAATAGCTTCATTAAGGTAATTTCCCTGGAAACAGTCATTGCTTAAAGCACTATCACAAAAGATATTTTGTTTATACCACAATTTAAAGAAATTATTTAATGATTCCCATGAGCATTCTCTGACTTAAAAATAAACACATTATGTCTTAGTCTGTGCCCAGAGAGTTAATGGTAAAACAAAATTGTTCAGCTTGGCTCTCACTGACATTAAAAGCATTTTGTACTGCTCTGCCAATTTCAAGTAGCCAGACTTCTGCCAGGCTTAAGAACTTGGAATGGTACTTTTGCACATTTGGAAGAAGTCCAAAATGTATCCCAATACCAAGTACATTTTAAGCCGCTTTAGGCAACTTTACACATGATGAGAACAGTGAAAAGGCTCAGGAAAGCAAATGACTGCAAGGCACAACAGCTCCACAGATGCCACTCTGGCCCCAAAGTTGTAGCAGCATTGTGACATTCTAGTTATTTAGCTATTTTCCAAGATCAGAGGTACCCCTGGGCACCAATACCAGTGGGACAGACTCAGGCATGGTGTTCGTGACTGCTCCAGAGCATGAAGAATAATATTTTTGTTACAGAGTGTATTAGCTGCAATTAAAAAACCCTCTGTATTTGGAACACAATTGGTTTCCAGATTTGTGGGGAGTTTCTTGCAAATTAAAACAGTACCAGATTGCTTTCAAGAAACTCATTTCTGTTCACCCTATTTGGCAAATTGTTAGAAGGTCCCAATGAAAACCATGTGTTAATAACATGCTGCAAAATATTCTATTAATACTTTCATGAATATATAATGAATACTATGAAATCAAAACACCAAAACACATTTAGTAAATAAGAAGACTTTAATACACCATAGAATATAAGAATGATCCTGAAAAATCAGTATCTTTCCCCAAAGACTGAAAATGTGTCTATATTATGTTTTGAATGAGAAAGAAATCTCATAATCACAAACCTCACTTTTTTTCTTTCAGCCTCTTTGAGACAGAACAGAGCCATATGCTCAGAAATGTTTCTCCTGAGCTGTGTTCAAGTGGCAGTGATTTACATCTGAAGTGTCCATGTCTTAATACTTCCTAATATACACATGAATTTAAAACTGAATTTAAGTGGTCATGCCATCTTCTGATTGAGTAATTTTTTTTATTATAGCACCCTTCTCTGCTCAGATGCAAAACAAGTTAGTTGCAGAGTGGCTAACTTTTGCATATGTGGTTGAAATACAAAAATGCTTGCATGCTCATAAATGTCAGACTCCTGTTTACTTACATTTCCACCTCCTCAAGGTAAATTCCTGCATGTTTCACTGCACAGTATGGAGAAGTGCTTCTCTGCAAAGGGAAGCAGGTTTTAATTCAGTAATAACCTGCCTAGANAAAAAAACAAGCCAAAAAACCCACAACCCCCCCCCACCTGACACTACACGAAAGGGAATTGAGAATTCCCTGATTAGTGCAAAAGCATGCAAAGCTTATAAAGTTGCTTCAGCGTAAAACTTACAAAGCTTAATCCAGTTTTATTGTATTCTAGACACTAATAGAAAAGCTTTGATTAAAAGGTTACTCTTTGTAAGAGTAAAAAAAAGTCTTCGTTAGATTTTCTATATTATTTTGAGCAAGTTCTTCTAAATTTTAATCCTGCTTTAATTCCTGTGAGAACTTACAGCAGTAATGGGAGCAGGTTGCCCTGTGGAGTGCTGACAGACCCTTACTCTTTGTTACCTCTCCAGCTATGTCAATCTCTTGCTCAGGCTAGCAGATGCTAGTTAAGGAGAGAAAAAATTATTGCCAGCACATCATGGACCTTTAGTCTCCTCTTGGAGGTGACTTGGTACATTCAAGAGCACTTAACTGGTGATATGTATCTGTCTCACATATATATAAGCATTGACACATTTACAGAAGTCTGGAGAGACAACCTAACAGAAGGCTGACTATTTATCTATATATTCCCAGTAAAATGACTTTTAACATTTCTCTCAAGATATACAAACACCAGATTTGGGGGTGAAGGGGATTTGCAGATTCAGTTGTGTAGATTGACTTCTGTAGCCTCTGACTCTGTAGATTCAAAGGATTTCAATGCCTCTATGTAGAACCTTAAGGAATCTCAAAATCAGTCACTTGTCATCCCTGTTGATAATTCTTTAACATTTCATGCTAAGGCAGTGACAAATAATACTTACCTGCAAGGGGCATCCTTCACTAATATTCATTAACCACCTTAAGGATGGCCTCTTCATAAATCAGCCTCAGAGGAGGATTATTCAAAAGACAGCAACAAATGAAGCCTGACATATCCTGAGTAGTGAGGGGTTCTGAGTAAAAAGCAAAAATGTTATTAATGGCCAAGTCAATTAACACCTAACCAACAGTCACAAAAGTGACTATCAAACAGTAATACTTATCCTTCCCTTGAAAGTGATTGCTCTTAGAGAAGCAATGCTATAGCAGGCACAAACATTGCAAAAAGAGATCCCACTGTCTTGTAATTAAAATATTAACACCCTCATTGAAGAAAGAAGGTGTATCATAAAAAAGCCTGAAGTGATGTTTTGCTGAAGTGGTGAAGTGTAGCACAAAACCAAAGAAAAACAGAGCCAGCTGATCTCTGTTGTGAGATTTAGCTGTTTAAAGCCTTACTCTGTCTAATCACACCATCCTCACTCAACAGTCTGACTACAGTAAGTGGCAGGCACTTCAAAACCAATTCAATCATCAAGAGTCAAGACAAAGGGTGTTTCTGGGGCAGACAGTACAGTTTGTTGGCAATTTTCCATAGGAAAAGAAAGGGCAGAAAAGTAGCATGGATAACTTTGATGAGGAATAGTGCAGACAAAATTTCTGTCTACTTAAGTGCTTTGAAGTTGATTCTTCCATGTGCCCTTACAGGTCACACAGCCATCAGCCACCTGTGTATTTTACTGACAGAAATTGCTGCGATATAAGTTTCCACATAAGTACAGCCAGTCCACTCTGCACTGAAATGACTGCCCAGAGGACAGTAATGGCTTTTTGAACTATTCAACACTTCTTCACACTGTACAATGTCCATCAGCAACCTTCACTCCCACCTTTTCCAGCTCAAGTTTCATATGCAAAAATATTTGGAGCATCAAAAAAAAACTGCACCAGCTTCTGATTTGTACTGAAATTTGATTTCCATATTTTACTGTCCTCCATCTGGGAATGCAAAAGAAAGGAAGAAAATAGATTGAATACCTAGCATCAGTTAGACTTAGTGGTGTTGAGTAGTTTGGGACGATATAATCAAATTTATGTGGGATTTTGAGGTACCATTGTGCTATGAGGCATGTGTGCTTCTAGACCTTGATCTGCTATTTCAGCATGCAAGGTTCTTTTCAAAAACCTGAGTAGTAAGCTTCCCATTCTCAACATCTGATGCAATCACTAAGTTATATATCCAACACATCTTGGTCTCCAACTATCTTCCCCCACTTTAAATACAAAAGATTCAAATCATTCTATCAAGACTGTCTTTGCATCATAGCAAAATCATATTTCTAAATAACAGTAATTCTTATCATCAAGGGATTACCTCTATTTATTTGCTGACTGAATCATTACAAATCAAACTGGTAGTAAATTTAGTCATGTTGAGAAGCCTTTACAGAATCAATTCAATTTTCTATAAACATGTTTAATTTCTGTAAGCAATAGTAAATTATTTCTCTGATTATATTTCAAGAGTTTTTCTTTCATTTTTCTGCCTCCCAGAGCTGTTGATTGAATCCTGGAGGCAGGTGAATAATGACTAGCTCACTCCACGTGTTTGAAATGCAATATGGGCTCCATAGTGATTAATTAAATTAGGTAAGAATACATGGAGGTTTTCCCAAATTGCAGGAAGCTGTCCTAGTTACTATAAATGATAAATATTGTTATGAAAAGAAATGAAAACTAAATCATCACTTTCATTCTTCAGGATGTTCACAAATAACTCACAGTAATAAGTCAAGATTAAATACCTCTACAGTCTAGCAGACCCAGAGTGTCTAAACTTTAGACATGAAATACCCATGTTTCTTGTCTGCTAGCAGAGACTTTGTCTAGGATGGGATTTCAGGCCTCATTAAATGGCCCTTGCCCACAAAAGTTCGGAAAAAAGTGGTGTTATTGCCATCTGAGAAAAATTGGTGCAATTTACTTCTTCTGAAAAATTGTGTTTCTTAGAGACACAGGCTTAGAATTCCTACTGACACTAGGGAACATTGATGGTGGCCAAAACTTTAGAAATAGGCATGATTTATAGGGCAAGCACGGGAAAGCAAGTTGACAGCTCTGCTAGTCCTGGTCTCGATAGGGATGCTGGCTCTGTGGCACCTCACAGATTTCCCACATGGCACCCACTCAGAGCAAGCTCCACAGGAAACACTTTCATTGCTTGATTTTCTAACTCCGTTTCTACCTGCTCCATAGGCATGAGATGTGCTTTCCTCTCAAATCATCCAGCCAAGAGCTCACTCATGCCCAGCTCATTGTGATGATTCCTGCCCTGTCCCCTGCCTGGCTGGACAGCTCCTTAGTAACAGTGAAATAGCAGAGTAAACTTATGTGAGCAGAAATCTGTTTGTTTTATTTCCTGCATAATAGAGAGCTGTAAAACTAACATCAGTGCTTTTAGCAAGGCAGATTATGTCTCTGATGTCCTGCAGCGCTGCTGACTCCAGTCACTGCATCATTAAACCCTGTGTGGCAAAGGCAGGTGATGGTTCAGTGTAAACAGAACAGGACTTTTCCCCTCTTCGGCATCTGAAGCCCCTGGACAACAGGAACAGTCTGTAACAACTTCTGTGCGGGGCCACAATGAATCAGAAGGACCTGGCAACAGTGTCAAAGCAGTGCCCAGGGCTGGCAGAGAGCAAAGGAAAGGAAGGTTTCCCCCTCCAAGGACTGAAAAGGAAAGCTGGAAGGGGTTGCCATAGAAAGAGAGGTAAACAAGGGTGATTTGCCTACAGTGTGTTCCAATAAGATAAAGGATACACTAAAACTTCTCTAACAAGGAATGAAAGAACTGTCAGAGGTTTAAATATTCAAATAAACACTTTTTACAATTTCAGTCACAAGGAATTTTCTGTGACTGGAGAGAGTAAACAGTGGCTCTCATAGAAGAGGATTTCTAAGTTTGTAAGCTAAGGCTCATGAGACATTTAAAATACAGTTTTTTCCTTTTTTACTTTTCTTCTGAGCCTGAGGAAAAATATATAATGTCAAACCTTTAAGTGCAAAAGTGAAAAGCATGTGCACAAAACTTCCAGAAAGCATGGACAGGGTGACCCATATGGAAGTGGACAGTGGCTTTAAATTTCTCCAGCTTTACTGTAACTAGGCAAATAATTTTTAATTCTGAAGAAGAGCAATTAAGATTTTAAGAAAACTTCCAGCAAAGCTCCTCGACTACAACTGCTCAAGGCTTGAGGCAAAATCTGACCCTTCACTTCTGTTACAACCTGCCCCAGAAGGTGAGAGTAACTCAGGTTGTTAACAGATCCCTTGGGGTAGATTAGAGTGAAATAACACTGAATGATCAGTGTTTGTAAAAATATATGTGTAGAGTTTATTTTTGAACAATTTGGTTGCAACAGAAGTTTTCCAACTGAGCCACTCACAGTCTTCATTTTGTATGGGACTAGACTGTGTCTGGAAACTGACCTCAAGTGGGAAGACAGCTCCGAAGAAAACTGTCCCAGGTTAAGGAAAGAACATATAAATGGGGCAATCCATAAGAAAACAATATTATCTTGATCCTAATTGTTCCAAACAACCCAATATTTTTCATGAGTGTTTTGTGGACAGATTCAGTGTTGTTGAAGAAAAAAATCAGCTCTTTCCAAGAATAAGGTCATGGATATTTGATGGTTTAGTTAAGGATAAAGAATTGACTAGTAGAAAATTAAGAAGAGGCTTATTGCCTCAGTAACAGATAATACAGCAATGAGGAGGGTGGCGATGTAAAAGCAAAAAATGTGGCTTCCTGGAAGTGTTAAGATAGTTTGGAAGCCAGCTGAACTTCCAGGATCCAGTTATACCTAACTGAACAAAATCTCCTTCAGCAGACCCCTGATTTTGCAGAGATGCCAATATTTTTGTCAAAAGCTATGATGTTGATTTACAAAATGAATACATCCTCCAGTGAAAAATTAAAAAAAAGAAAGAAAGGATAAAATAAAAGGGATTAGATGAAGCAGCAAAAATTCACTCTGTGATAAAGTCTGCAGAATCCATGTGGTCAATTCATCTAAGACAGGAAGCATTTAAATAATTATATAGCAGAAGCTTCCTACTAAGATTATAAAGAGCATTCCCTCGAAAACAGCAGTACCACCTGTATCAGTTAAAGATGCACAGAAGATGCTGGACAAGAGAAAAATTGGCACACTTAATTGTTTGAAATTCAGAAGTACTTAAAAGTTTACAGCATTGCAAAGATACCATAGCTGCAAATGAATTAATTGACTTTTTTGTTCAAAAACACTGACACAAACACAAGGAAAGATGACACTTGTAGGAATAAAATCAACTGTGAATTTCCACTTGCTAACTGAAAGAGCACTTTGCAGGGTGACTGACTCCGTGTGTTTCTGTTACTAAAGAAGCACCACGGAAAAACAACTAAGAAAATAAATGCTGCAGAGAAGCAAACTGTCATCATAGATTTTTCTATCTGAAACAGTTAGAGCAATAAATAAGATCAATCTGACTTTAATTGTACCAAAATTCATCCCCTAACAGGAGAGTGGGGTAGAGTTTCTAAACTGCACTGCACCTTAGACTTTGAGCAACTCAGCATTCTCGGATGTTCAAAGCCAAACATCCTTTAGCTTACATTTTCAGTCTATAAAATTGGCACACAAAACTGATCTTTATTTCCAGTAATTAATTAGGTCATTAACTAGATAAAAGAAATTCATCACTGAGAATAATAGGCATTTCTGTCTGTGGGCATTTGTCAACAGGATGGGCCCAGACTCTTCAGTACTGTCCAACAACAGGACATGGGGCAACAGTCACAAACNCTCCAGGTGAACCTGCTTTAGCAGGGGATCTGGGCTAGATGATCTCCAAGAAGTCCCTTCCAATCTCAGCTATTCTATGTTTTCTGTCATTCTCTAGATACTTCAGGGAAAATTTGAGCTGTACTCTGTTTTTTAGGTTCTCATGCCTTTTCCTAAAGGCCATATTCTGGAAACTACTGCTTTCACTGTTCAGGTCACTATTGGATCAAATAATATTTTTTCAGGTTCTCTTGGATCAAAACATGACTGTTATAGGTAACTCTGATGCAACACACAAAGCTAGCACACAATGTAACATCAGTGTTGCAGAGAAGCAGAAGCGCTCTAGTACTCAACTGTTTGTGTCAAGGGCATCACTAGGATGACCAACATAGAAACCTAGAGCAGCTTTGGCAAAATGATGAATTAACTGACATAAAAGAAGCTGCTTAAGATGTTTGGCCATGACATGGCAAAAGAAGACACTTTTCGAATGTCCTGTATTGAAGCATGAAACATTCTCTAAAAAAAGAGAAAGAAAATTGAAGGGAAAGTATTTAAAATATCACCTAATAATACAATAAGGGAATGCACAAAGAGTGAAGGAGATTAAATGAACCAGTGGAAAGGACACACATCAGAAGGAGGGCTAGGAAGATAGCAGGTCAAACATAGATGTTTCTTAAAAAGGAGAGTTGGGATGAAGCATTTGCAGCACATTCTCATTTAATGCATAACACAAGAGAAAAGATGACACAGATTAAAAGTTCCCCTTTGGAAGGGGGAAAAGAAATAGCAATTTTGGGCAAACATCAAAGGGTGTAATTGCTCTGTTTATACTGAATGAAAAATGTTCTGCAAAGGAGTCAATTTACATAATGTGGAAGCATTTAGTATGATTTATAGCCCTGCCTTAAAGGCAGTGGAGTGAAAAAAGTGTTGTTAAAACCCCTGCATTTTCTTAGAGAAATAATTGGTGTTGAAGAAGAAACTTGTAAGAACATCATGACTTTAGAGACTGGGAAGAAGCTGCAGGTGAACATGTGCTACTGTACACTTAGATGGGGAGCTGCAAGGACATCTTTTCCCCAGTACCCTTATGGGGTACGGGAGGAAAGCACTTTGCAGGTAGCCAGAGTCACATTCCACAAGACCCTGAGGAGGACAGACTTCCCCCCCAATGCTCTGTGTGGTGATATACTCTCCATGTCAAACAGGAAACCAGCAGCCACCTGCCCTGCTGAACCTCCCCAAGCTGTTTGCCTGCCTGTGCTCTAGCTCACGTGTCATATTTTGCTTGGTAACTTCCACAACAAAACCAATCAGGATGTAAAAAGTGTTTTTTCATTTCTTTCTGCTCCTGTTGCCACCTGGACCTGCCTCTTGAGACTGCCCAGGTCTCAGGTATCAGTACTCATAGGAACACAAAGGTGGATGTGGAAAACACACAACCCAGCAAATGGACAGGGCAGGACCTCTCTTGTGACAGCTGCCCCTCAGTTTTTGCAGCTTAAAGCAGTTGCAGAAGGACAGCCTCACTTCCTGCAGAGATCTCAGCTGGGAAGAGAGCTAAATCAGTGAATGGCACAAGGCCTGAGATTGTATCAGGCTTCAACAATAAATTAACTTTCTTATGCCATTTAAATTACACTCAGGGGAAGAGGATAGAAGTGCAGGTAACTCAGAAGAGCCTCCAGAGTGACAGGGCTGCCTGAAGTTCATGGTAGGAGAAGCCTGACACAGAGGGTCTGGCAGAGCTTTGAGAGAGAGTTCCGTGTGGGTGAGCTCCCAGCTCTGGGGGCTGCACTGATCATTGCCTGGGAGCTCAGAGGGTACACATGGCATGAGCACTTGCTGCTGGGTGCCTTTAGGCTGAGCCTAAAGTTACAGCTCAGCTTTATTGCTGGGATCCAGGGCAGCTTTATTCCTAGGCTACCTCTGGCCTCATTTTGCTCTTGAAAAGGGACTGCTTTTCCCACAAAGATATTGCCACAGCACTCTGTGCTTGCTCTTTATGCTGATCCCTCTGCCCTTCTCCAGTTCTACAGGTCCTAAGGCCAGGCAGAGTTAGCTCCTTGTGACTGGCATAGAGATATTCCTGTGAGTTCTGCATAGCCTGTGAAATACTCTCCTTTCTGAGAAAAACTGCTCTGCTACTCACCTTCCAGCTGAGATGGAATTCGTGGTACGCCTATTTTGTTTTGAATCAAAAGAGGTGATCACATTTTGATTTTCCCATGGATAATATTTAGTGCAGACTTTTAAAAGGAAGTACTTTTGCTTTGTTCTGCAAGACATTGAGCACTCCCAAATTTTTAACAGACTGGTGTATTGGGACTTGTCCCTGCCCATGGCAGGGGGTTGAAACTCAATGATACTTTAAGGTCCTTTCGAACCCAAACCATGCTATGGTACCATGATTCACTGATCTAAATGATAAATCATAATTCCCCACATGATAATGGGATTGTCTTGATCATGTTCTGGTGATAATCACTGAGAAATTAGTAAAAGCTAGAGCTAAGCATTCTTTTCAAATTCAGTGTTCTATTTACTTCCTTGAAAATGTGGAGATTGAGCTTCCTCAGCTGAGTGCAAAATAATTTCTACCAAACAAGTACTTATGGAACAAACTTGTTCATGTATTTTTGAGAGGTATAAAAAACAAATGAGAACATTTTCGTGAAAATTGCTATAGATAGCGTTTTACTGTTTATCTTTGAAAGAAACAAAACAGAACATTAAGCTAAAGACTCTACCTTTGCTAGCCAGGGGTTAGCAGGTTGATAGTGCACGAAAAATCAATACTAGATAACTTAATTGTCAACTAATCTCAATTCACACATTCATAAGGAGAAGTGTACTATACAGTCTGCTGGGATTTTTATCTTGTTTCATTAATGAAAAAAGAAAGATTCTTTCCAAGATTACCCAGGCTGTTCATTTTATAGATTGTCCTTTAAAAAACACTGTTCTGTAAAAGTGAGGAAACAGGAATCTGATACAAATCTAATACAGAAGGTAGTTGGGTAATTCATAATTTGAGCTCCATTCATAAATGTATTAGCTTTATAAAGGTAGAAAAATATTTACCCTCTCACACACAATCTAACCCATTACCCCTGTCTGGTACTGTAGTCAGGACATTTGTCTTTTGAGCATTATTTAAACAATTTAAAACTCATTAGGGACCATAATACCATTACTTACAGAGAGCAATATCTTACATAAAGAGCAGTCTCACCAGTCTCACCAGTCTCACCTATGGAATAAGACATTGGCCAAAATCAGGACAGATTTTACAGCAGGGTCCTGAGTGTGAGGTAGCCATAGCAGAAAGAACAGGAAAATGTCATGGTGTTATTATATCAGTATGAAAGGTCTTGTTGTTCCCAGTCAAATTCTCTTTATTTCTGAATATGTTCCTGTTACACACTTACTGTGGGATTTTCAGGCTATTTTAGAGTATTTATGACTCAGTTATGAATCTTCATAAACACAGATCATTGTCATCATGGGCTCAAGTGAATTCAGCATTTCCAAGGAGAAATAAATAGGCAATAAGAAGCATACTTCTCATTTCACACGTCTATTCAAATACTGTCTCACATCAGTCAGAACCACACATTTTAAAGCCTGCCTCGAGAGACTATGGCTGCACTTGTAAATAGGAGCAGAAGCACTCAACAAGCTGAAAAGGAGTCACTGAAACAGAGGGGATGTCACTGGACACAAAGCTTGGCAGACACTCATGATGGAGCAGGACAACATGAATGCCTTGACTGAACACAGATTGTGTTAATGGTTCTTCATTTGTGGTTTTTTTTTCAGGAGAATAATCTTTGCTTCCAGAGCGGTTAAGAGTCTTATTTATTACTTCATTCTGTCCCCTGTATACCAGCACTTCACTGCTATTTCTTTCTTTGAATCACAGGATCAATTATGCTGGAAAAGACCTCAGAAATCAGAGTCCAACCCACGACCCAACATCTCCCAACCAGACCAGGGCACTGAATGTCACATCCAGTCTTTGAACACCACCAGGACAGTGACTCCACCACTTCCCTGGGCAGCCCATTCCAATATCTAATCACCCTTTCTGTGAAAAAACTCATCCTAACGTCCAACCTAAACCTCTCACAGTGGAGTTTAAGATTATGATGTCCTCTTGTCTTGTCATGCGTTGCTTGGGAGAAGAGACTGATCCCTGTCTGACCACAACCTTCCTTCAGGCAGTTGTAGAGAGTGATGAGGTCAGTCCCTCAGTCCCTACACTTTGCTGCTCTGAGAGAGCATTCTGCCAAGGGGAACACATCAGAGCTTGGCAATTGTCTTGTAGGAAATAGGTTAGATTTCAGCTGTGTCTCAGTTCATCCTCACTGTCTGCTTCTCTCTTCAATGAAAGAAAAGTGAGTTGCTACATATTTCATAGGGCTTTGCTCCAACAGCCATGAATTTGCTGGACTGATAAGGAGATGCTTATCTGTCTGAGGCCGGTGTTCCTATAAATTGTTAGTAAATAACAGCAATCCCACAATTAAGCATTTCTCTTCCTTTGTCTGATAACAACTGTCTCATAACAACAACTCAACATTTGTAAGAGAAGGTACTTAATTTTCAGGATGTGAACTATTAGCAATCAGATGTTTACATCTTTACATTTGCCTCAGGCTGTGATGCCTAAACCTGAGGAAGACAAAAACCAAAACCAAAACCAAAACCAAGGAATATATAACATATCCTGCATCTATCCCTATGCTGCACAGGTGGGGCCCATAGCATTAATCTAAAAATCTGAAATCCTTTCTGCTATTTCTAATAAATTATGAACGTGGGGAAGATGAGACGAGTAGTTTTTTTGAATCCTAGTAACTATTACAGAAAAGATGGTCTTACTTTATCCCTGACAGGCATCTGCAGGGAGTTTGCCAGCTTGCCAATTCCTCTTGATTAGGGCCATTTGGGTCAGCTCCAGTGAAAATGTTAATTATTCTATTGAACCAAGTACAGGAAGGAAAAGATGGATGGGTTGGTTGGAGTAATGACTGCTGCATTGGGGGAAGCTGCAGAGCCAAAGGCTCTGCAAGGCATACAAGACTCAAGAGTGGGAAAGAGATGAGAAGCCAGGGTGACAAAGGTAAGGAGGGCCAGGCGTGGCAGAGGCTCTGTGTGTGCTTTATGCCCTCATTCTGAGAGTGAAGTGAGAGTCTTGCTCCAATAGAATATGCCTACCTTACCCATCTTCCCATTTTTCATTCCTTCAGTGTGCAGTGGATGAAAAGCACAAAATACAGAAGCATCTGAGCTGGCAGTGTGCCCTGGTGGCCAAGAAGGCAAATGGAATCCTGGTGTGCATATGGAAGAGCACTGCCAGCAGGTCCAGGGAGGTGATCCTGCCCCACTATGCAGCCCTAGTGAGGCCATATGTGGACAGCTGTGTCCACTTCTGGGCTCCTCAGTACAAGAGAGACTTGGAGACCCTGGAGTGGGTTCAGTGGAGGGCAAAAAAGACGAATAAGAGATCTGAACACCTCTCTTATGAGGAAAGGCTGGGGAAACTGTGCCTGCTTAGCCTCAAGGAGAGATGACTAAAAGGGGACCTCACCAATGTTTATCAGTATCTGAAGGGAGGGTGCCAGAGTATGGAGCCAGGCTCTCCTCAGTGGTGCTGAGCAATCGGACAAGAAAACAACAAAAAGTAAGAGTCTTTGAACTCCACTAACAAGTTGATAGGTGATTTCTCAGAGTGAAAAACTTTTCCTCATAGCTTTTTATTATGGCTTAGTTTATCCTCATGAAACACGGAATGAGCACTCTTAATAACCATTCTGAGTGAAAGAACAGCTTGGGCGGTGAGATGAAGTGCCTCCACCTGCTGTGTTAGCCCAGACAAAAAGAATACTTGGAATTGCCTTTACACACACGGAGCTTACTGTCAAAAAAGGTATTTTCATTTATCAGCTCCCTCAGAGAGTTTTCATAATAACATTTTCTAGCTTTTCTGGTTCTTTGGTCGCAAATTAGAGCTATTGAGATGGGAAGTGTAGGGTGCCTTCCTGTGTACAAATATCTTGATACTTTTTAGTCTTCAGTTTAATTAAAGTTTTTATGTCAGGAAAATGGCTGTGGTTAGACATTGGCCAAGAGTGTTCCCAGTGCAGCCTATTGACATTAATGGAAAACCTTCTATTTGACTACCAAGGTTTGGAAAAGAACCACAAAATCTGTACTGAGTTTTCAGATGTGGCTGAAAGTTATACAGCTGTGTTGGCTTGAGTCTGCCTCAAAATTGTTTTAGATACCATCGAGGACATGGTTTCATTTTACCTTCATCATATTTAAAACACTTGAAATGGTCCGTTTGCATTGTACATTACAGAGAGCAGCCTGAACTGTCACTGCTGTTATATGTCTTATCAGTACTGCTAGGTATTCTTCATCTAAGGGATAGAATGGTTTTCAGTTTTGGATGGCAAAGCATATAACTATTTCTATTCTTTCTTCCTCAGCGTTTTAAATATTAATATGATATCTGTGTTTTGGCACACCTGAAAGAGCAGACTGGATTAGGCAGAAAAATTTAATCTCACAGAAGGTGGGTGAAGGATAGTCTTGTTTTCAGCCACTGCTGAAGTTCCTGGAAAGGATTTTCAGTGTGACAGCATAATTGGTGTGTTACAGATAATTGTTGATAATTCAGAGTCCTCTGATGACTTTGATCTGTGTCCAATACCCCACCAGCATTGCTGTTTTTCTGAGGCTAGCAAATCTCCTTCATTTTACTGACTGTGTCTTTGCTAAATAAATGCCTGCTGAGAATCTTTTCTTTCCTGTCAGATTTCTAAGGTGGAAGCTGAGGACCTCAACATTCTTCATGTAGTCCCACAATGTGTTCACATTGCCTAAGGTTTAAACTTCTTTGCTGAATAGAAGTGAATAATTTAGTTACAGCTGCAAAGTTACTGACAGCTGGAACAGTCCTTTTGCCTTTTCTCGTGCTGCATATCGCATCCAAATTAACAAAACAAGCACACTAGAAGAATGCTAATACATAGACCGCAGGGTGGATAAAAAACACCCCAAAGTTAAAAAAAAAAGGTACATGTCCAATGTACACATGTCACAAGAAAAGGGATCAAAGCAAAGTGTCACAACTGCAGCTCCAGTTGAATGACTGCAGAGCCATTCCTTGGTAGAGGATCCTCAAAGCATGTCAGATGCTTTGTCTTTTCCATATTCACATTTTCACTGAACTTTCAGGATGATACATTCACTTTGTACTTGAATTCTCTTCTCTTCTAACAGTGCAGTCTGACAGATAATAGGATTAGTTCCATGAAATGCAGAAAAAGCAATAGTTATACTTGTTGTATTGTTTTAGAAGCCCCTTATTTGGGATTTCTATGAATAGGATGTTTGCTGAAGCACAGTGATATGCTGAGAAAATTATTCAAAAAGTCATTTATTTTTCACACACTTGTCTGTCTGCCCAGAAAACCAATAATTTGTTTATTCAGTTAAATAAGATAGGACACTGACTTGCCAAGACACAGAAATGAGTGCTGAGAGCTGTCAATACATTCATGAATACAGATAGTATTTTACATTGACTTTGATTTAATTTTAGCTGAGGGTATATGCATCTTTCTGAAAGATTTTTTCCCTATGGAATTCATGGTGAGAACCGCCAGGGCTGTAAACTCCAGGGACCTTCCAGCTCTCTCATTTCATACGGATAACATCCACCATGGGAAGAAGAGCTGTATTTTATTGGAATGACATAACTGAATTGAGGTCCTATTAAATCATATCCATTGGCACACTCTCTACAAACCTTCAGCAGTCTGGTCTCTGAGTGAAGTTTAGAACATGTTTATGAATGTACTCTCCACGAATGGAGTGGGAATTGCACACTGTGCCTTTCTCCTTTACGAAGGATGGAGAGCTTTCTTCTCCTGGTTCAGGGCCGACTTTTCCAGTGTGCTTATAGTTCTGCATCTCAATTTTGTCTCTCTCTGTAGTTGCTATAAATGCAGAATTGAATTTGCTGAATGCTGTTATGTGTCTTTTTCTGGTAAATCAAGCCAACAAATCACCGAGTTCAGGGAAGTTATGCCATTAGAAATGCAGTGTGATATCAGAATTGGCTGTCTCATTACAAGCAAAGCTATGCTCTAAATCAGACTAAGCTTTACCTATTTCACACTTTCAGGTTTCCTTCTGACACACTATTTTTCTGGGGATAAAAGCCTAGTTATTTCAGCATTGCAAAGCCTTTTATTCCCCTGTCTTCATTGTAGCTAATGTAATTGCTTGTTGCAAATGATTGATTCCCCCCCCCCGCTTTTTCCTTCATTAGTTTATCATTTGTTAGATGCTCAGAGAATACCACAAGACCATTCTGAACACCCATCTACCTGTATATTTTCAGAAGTTGTTTATAGGAAGTACTCACCTATTTTGTAACCTTTGTTAGACCCTAAGTTTACAAAAGCTTTCATGGAGTGCAAGCACATATGTATCATCTGACTATCTTTATTTACAAACTTACTGACTCCTAACTTAAGTAACATCAGGTTTGAGGACTGTGGCTTCCTTCTGAATGCTGTGTTGGTTTTTCCCCTACTCTTTGTATTTCTTCACATTCTTACTGATTTTATTTTTTAACATGCTATCTTCTTCAGACACCAGAAGCAAGGTGTCTGCCCTGCAGCACCCTAGCGCTCTCTCCACAGTTTTTGGACATCAGTGCAACATTTCCATCACCTTTCCTTCCACTACCATTTGTCAGAGCAAAGCCATTCCTTGAAACAAAACCCAGCACTGCCAAATTCACAGGATGTGTTTTAAGAAATGGAGCTACACTGATAGATGGCTTTGCTTTCCAGAAAACCCAATTCTTCCCTTGCTTCTCAGACATCGGCTGGAGTTAAGCAGTAAGAATCGAGTCAGATGCTCTGTTGATACAGCAAAACCACTAAAACAAATCCCATTAATAGGTGTTGGGGATAGTGCACGAAACTAAAATCAGAGCTAAATTAAACTGAGACAAGAGCACAAGGTCTGCCCAACTTCTGCCTCTTCCTCTCCCTGCTGTAGGAAGCCTCTCCGAATCTGTCACTATGTCGCTTGCTGGCTTCTCGAGCCTGCTGAGGCCTGAGTGCAGCAGAGGAGTGTTCTGGGCCGGCGGCCGGTGCTGTCGGTGCCTGTGATCTGCGGTGTCGATGGCCGATGGGGCAGCAGCGGCCCCTCCCCGGCCCCTCACGGCCTCTCCCCGGCCCCTCACGGCCCCTCACGGCCCCCGCCCCGCCCGGCCGCGCCGCCGGCTCAGCGCCGCCCTCTGGCGGCCTTGCCCCGCAGCGCCCGCGGAGCGGGGCTCAGGCTCAGCCCCGGGAAGGGGCGGCGGGGCGGATCCCACGGGCCCCGATAAAGCACGGAAGACCTGCTCAAGCAAAACTGCCCTCGGAGCTGCTGTAAGGGTCCAGGGAGTTCCCCCGCCCGCGAGAAGCCGCTGGAGCACTCTGCGGGGATGCGCCGAGGGGCTCGGGGCCTCTTGCTTGCCACAACTACAGCCGCTTCCCCTTCTAAATTAGAAGGCAAATCGCTGCCCTTAAATATTTGAGATTTGCTCTATTTCTCATGTGAGGGAAGATAATAGAAAACAAATCAGACACCAGATATAGACAAAACCGATTTGTTTAGAATGCTCATTACTGCATGACTCTATATTGCATGATTTTCTTCTTGAAACATCCCTCAAGTACAATACAAAGATGGTAAATGGTAATATTACCTTGCTGTGTTTCTCCAGCACATTTCTTGATGAGTTATGCCAGGAAGCTTTGGAACCATTTGTTTAGAAAAAAAGCTTTAACAGCCTTGTTGGTGATGGGTTTCAACATATTTTTCTTCTCTAAAATATGTATTTGACACTGTTTCATTTGTTCCAATCTCCCAGAGTACAATTCTTATTATTAATAATAACAATATTTCCATTTTCGTGTTTTTCTCTTAGGTGGGGAATTGTACTTTCCCATGACAATCAAGATGGGGAAAAACATGCATCTTACCTTATAAAAGGAAAAGAACAGCATGCGTTCAGCAATAATTTATTCCACCAGCTGCTTGTCAGTGACACCATAGAAAGAAAAAAAATGTTCCTACCCCAGGAGCCCAAGGAGGATACTGGGATGATGAAGGGAAGGAAGGGAGTGAAACTGGGTGTGAATCCATCAGCACTGCTCAGCCCAAGGAGGGGCTGGCATGTCCTAAATGATACTTCTGGCAAGCCAGGGGTCAGGAATGAAGATTTAGTCTTGTTAAATCAGCACCTATATTTCCTGTGGAGTGACACAGCTGAGATGCTGTTGGACACAGGGCTGATGCTCACAATTCTAGGTCTCTACATAGACCTTCTGGCCTTTAGTATTCCTGCCTGGCCTTGCCAGAGTTAGTGTTTGAATAAACTCTCAGGCTGACTCTGCCCAGGTTTCACCAACCAAGTAAAGTTCGAGGTACCCACTAATGCTCCTAGTGGAATTCAGTGCTGTCTGGCAGTAGGTCCCGAAAAAAATGGTGTTAGTGGGAAGGATTGGTAACATTGAGGGGGGTGTTACATGACCTGTTTTGCAGTACGTGTGCCACCCCATGCCCTGCTCTCCTCAGCTGTCTTGCCAGGGAAGTGCTTCCACGTCCCTGCTAAGGGCTAGCAACTGCAGGGAAGTGCTGGCTCTGCTGACGGCCAAGAGCAGGAGAGTTTTCCAGGAGTGTTTGACCAAAGTGCTGTGCTATAAAGTGCCAGTTTAAGGTGCCCTTCAAGAAGAATTAGCAAACTCAGGACAAGCATGAGTTATGTGAACTTTTCTTGCCCTTCTAATGCTGCCGAACCCAAAATTATTGCACCCAGATCCTTTCATTCCCCCTTTAGCTTGGAAAACAGATGCATGGATAAAGAGCATCTTCTTTTACAACTCCAGCCCAAACTTTTAATCTGGCAGCACTGAAATTTCATGCACTAAAGTCTATAATTCTTTAAGACTCCTCTAGCCCAAACTGTGCTACTAGCTTCACCTAACTTGGGCATGTAGTTACTTAGGATGTTGATGTATTTGATTATACATTTAACCCAAAATCTTGACTTCTTCTACTTTTCTCATCTGCCTTCTGTTTTTCTGCATGCTTTTTCCCTTCTGCAGGATCCTTGATGGTTTCTTTTTGCATCCCCTCAGCTGTTTGTGGGATGATCTTTCTTTTGTACCCTTCCTTGCTCCTCTGAGCTGTCCTTATCCACAAACGTATGCCTTCTTTCCATGCAGACAACTTTTTTCCAATAACTTCACCTCCATCTATCAGGATGGGAAGAGATGTTAATGTTTTCTCTGCACCAAGGTGGCAGCACTTTTCTTGAGTGCTTTTCACTCAGTCCTGCTTCCTACTTGTTGCTCTCCCTACATCCCCAGGTCTTTCTGTCTTTGCAGGGCATGGGTGTGGAGGGGTGCATGTCTGTATAAAGTATGTGAAATAAAACTTTTCCTACCTCTTTTTTAGCTATGATTTCTTGCCCATATCTTGCCTGTTACAGCATTCTTTGCTCTCAAAAAATGCATTGTTGCTTCTTGGAGGGTTGCCAAGATCCTTTTCCGTGCATTGGGAAGGAATCGACACTCTGTGCATCTTTTCCAAATGTGCCCTCCTTGAAAGTGGCTCACACAGGCAGTTCTCTACATTCTCAAGTCCCTTTTCATCCCTCATTTACCAGGTACATGCTGGTTCCTTGCTCCTGCTGGCCCACCATGCAACCTTTACTTTCTCACTTACTGCATTTTCAGATGCTGTTATGACTGTGTTACTCTTCAAGCCTAGCAGAAGATTCCTGCAAATATATATCTGCATGTGTCTCCTTCAAACACTTCCTTCTCCATGAGCACACATCCAGTGTGTTAGGCAGTTCAGACATCCCTTCCAGCTGTGTCAGTTTTTGATGACTGTGTGTCATGATGAAGTGCTGGGAATAAGTAAGGGATTTGTGAAGCTAAAAACACACTGAAGGAGTTGCCTAATTTAGAATGAACAAGCTATTTTCAAAGGCACAGTGGGAGCACTTCACATTGTGTAGCCTGCATCTTCATTTGCACTGTAGGCTGTTCCTCAGCAAGGCTGCAGGATGAAGGAAACTTGACAATGCTTCATTTCCATTTTTACATATGCAAGAAACCAGCACATCGTATCTATTCAGGGGACTTTTACACTGTGAATTATATTCAGTTCCTTCCCCAGCCCCTCTGACCTCCAGTCATGCAGGTATGAGTAAAGACCTTTGCTCAAGAAAATAAAAAGTTTATGTAATTTACTCTCTGTAAAGCCCTGATATAAATCTGATCCCTGGAATGAAATGGGTTAGAAAATCACCCTTTTGTGAACAGTTTCTGTTAACTTGGGTGACTGAAATGAAGTGGTGAACAGAGAGCACCATTTGGGCATGTAGGGGTGACAGCAATAAAAATGAAGAATTTTCTTGAAGAGATTATAGGCAGGATGCTTTACACTGCGTTGTTCCCTCTGGGAGATGAAGAGTTTGGAGGAGAATACTTAGTAAATCAGCGGATGTTGTGCTTCACAAGCTCAGCAGTGAGTAATTCCTGGTTCACTGGTTCCTAGCCCCAGTAATCCAGTTATCAGGAAACAGCAGAACCCTGAGCACAGAGACTCCTCTCCTGACTTGACTGTGGATGCAAGTTTATCCATCTCCTCTGAGTTGGGAAGAGGCTGATACGAAGGAAAGTCACACAAGCAACCATGACACCCCTGGCAAAGAGTCATGCTCCAAGGAGATGATTCCCCATATCCTCCATGTTCCCTGCATGTTGGAGGTGCCTGGTGTGGGGGATGCTGTATTGGCTGCCCACCCTGGTGCAGTAGGTTGCTCCTGCTCTCCGAGGTGATGGCTGGACCAGCCTCAGGGTCTGCTGGTGGCCACACCAGCATTCTCTGGCTCCCATCACCAGATCTTCTCCCATGGAACATCCCAGGGCCTCAGAATCCCCTGTTGCATTAGATTTTCCAAAGTGGTCCATTTAGATATGTAGAACACATGATCAGTGTCTTTCAGAAGACCTTGGCACACTGGCTGTTAGGGCTCTGAAAATCTGCCTGGAGTTGTCACTGTGGCCACTGCAGCTCTCCAAGCCCCTTTGAAAAGCAGGTCCTCGTGTACTTTCTTCAATGTAGACTGCATTTTTTTGAAACTCTGGCTCCACTTCCAGGTGGTAAGCTCATAAGCAAGGTAGGAGCCTAAATTTCATTATCTTTCATGTAGGTTTAAGTGCTTTTGAAAATTTTGCCCATCAAACTTTTACAAATCTCCCCTATTGTGCACAGTTACGGAGTAAAAAGGTTTTCTCTTTGCAGCTGTCATTTGGAGGTTGGACGAAGGTTGAGAGATAAAAAAAAGCATCTACTGAAAGTATGTGTGGAATCTCTCATTGTCCAACCAAAAACCATTATAATGCAGGAGCAGGCTTATGAGCCCTGCATTATTCTATTCACAACTCTGCCAACAGCTTGTTAAGTAACTTTGTGCCAGTCAGTTGTCTTTTTCTTTTTTTTTTTTTTTTTTAATGCATGCAGTTTACTCCAGCAATGAAACAGGGGTGTTGACGCTTACTGTCCTTTGGAGAGAGGCTTGGGATCTTGAAATGAGCACAGAGGTGGTATGCTCATACAAATGCCCAGACATTTTGCCTGCTCAGGGAAGATAAATGCTAGAGCGAAATTATTAAAAAGGTGCACCATTTATTATAAACAAAAACCTCTCAAATGCAATTCATGACAAAACAAAAACATGTCTGGGAAACATCCTCAGCATTTTTAAGTTACTTCTGGGGAAGATCTGCCGGCCATGCAATGGTGACTAAAACCTGTGTCCTTCATCTTCCCTGAAATAGTCTATTTACATTTGACATAAATAATGAATATTTTTTATAATCTAAACTGCTTCAAGCATTATAGGATCTGGTTTTCATTCATTTAGAGTTTATTTCTTTTTTTTTTCTNAATGAAATGGGTTAGAAAATCACCCTTTTGTGAACAGTTTCTGTTAACTTGGGTGACTGAAATGAAGTGGTGAACAGAGAGCACCATTTGGGCATGTAGGGGTGACAGCAATAAAAATGAAGAATTTTCTTGAAGAGATTATAGGCAGGATGCTTTACACTGCGTTGTTCCCTCTGGGAGATGAAGAGTTTGGAGGAGAATACTTAGTAAATCAGCGGATGTTGTGCTTCACAAGCTCAGCAGTGAGTAATTCCTGGTTCACTGGTTCCTAGCCCCAGTAATCCAGTTATCAGGAAACAGCAGAACCCTGAGCACAGAGACTCCTCTCCTGACTTGACTGTGGATGCAAGTTTATCCATCTCCTCTGAGTTGGGAAGAGGCTGATACGAAGGAAAGTCACACAAGCAACCATGACACCCCTGGCAAAGAGTCATGCTCCAAGGAGATGATTCCCCATATCCTCCATGTTCCCTGCATGTTGGAGGTGCCTGGTGTGGGGGATGCTGTATTGGCTGCCCACCCTGGTGCAGTAGGTTGCTCCTGCTCTCCGAGGTGATGGCTGGACCAGCCTCAGGGTCTGCTGGTGGCCACACCAGCATTCTCTGGCTCCCATCACCAGATCTTCTCCCATGGAACATCCCAGGGCCTCAGAATCCCCTGTTGCATTAGATTTTCCAAAGTGGTCCATTTAGATATGTAGAACACATGATCAATGTCTTTCAGAAGACCTTGGCACACTGGCTGTTAGGGCTCTGAAAATCTGCCTGGAGTTGTCACTGTGGCCACTGCAGCTCTCCAAGCCCCTTTGAAAAGCAGGTCCTCGTGTACTTTCTTCAATGTAGACTGCATTTTTTTGAAACTCTGGCTCCACTTCCAGGTGGTAAGCTCATAAGCAAGGTAGGAGCCTAAATTTCATTATCTTTCATGTAGGTTTAAGTGCTTTTGAAAATTTTGCCCATCAAACTTTTACAAATCTCCCCTATTGTGCACAGTTACGGAGTAAAAAGGTTTTCTCTTTGCAGCTGTCATTTGGAGGTTGGACGAAGGTTGAGAGATAAAAAAAAGCATCTACTGAAAGTATGTGTGGAATCTCTCATTGTCCAACCAAAAACCATTATAATGCAGGAGCAGGCTTATGAGCCCTGCATTATTCTATTCACAACTCTGCCAACAGCTTGTTAAGTAACTTTGTGCCAGTCAGTTGTCTTTTTCTTTTTTTTTTTTTTTTTTAATGCATGCAGTTTACTCCAGCAATGAAACAGGGGTGTTGACGCTTACTGTCCTTTGGAGAGAGGCTTGGGATCTTGAAATGAGCACAGAGGTGGTATGCTCATACAAATGCCCAGACATTTTGCCTGCTCAGGGAAGATAAATGCTAGAGCGAAATTATTAAAAAGGTGCACCATTTATTATAAACAAAAACCTCTCAAATGCAATTCATGACAAAACAAAAACATGTCTGGGAAACATCCTCAGCATTTTTAAGTTACTTCTGGGGAAGATCTGCCGGCCATGCAATGGTGACTAAAACCTGTGTCCTTCATCTTCCCTGAAATAGTCTATTTACATTTGACATAAATAATGAATATTTTTTATAATCTAAACTGCTTCAAGCATTATAGGATCTGGTTTTCATTCATTTAGAGTTTATTTCTTTTTTTTTCTTTTTTTTGTCTTTTCAGTTTCTCATTCTCTGTNAGGAGCCCTAAGCGAGCAGATGTGTGTTTTTTCACCTAAAGAGTTAAGGGCGGTGCTGGCCGCCCGCCCCGCGCGGCGCTGCCCGGAGCATCCAGCAGGCGGNTTTTTCTTTTTTTTTTCTTTTTTTTGTCTTTTCAGTTTCTCATTCTCTGTGGTCAGAAGACTTTGTCCTAAACCTGAAGCCTGGATTTGTCGAAAGCAAAAATGAGAAAGCTGTAAGTTTAGACTCGAAGTACTTCCTGAAATAACTATCAGCTTTGCAAAGATAAAGGTGAAGTGCATCCTCCCAGAGGTCATGAGAGTCCTTTCCTTCACTGATGGAGACATCTGGGATATGGTGATATGCTCCATCTCAAAAGAGTGATCAACATCACTGTGTGCCACCCGATCAGCAGGATTTCCAGCATTGCTTCTCATTTCTTCTTTTGCTCACCTTACATAGTTTGCCATGTAAAGGCAAGAGAGGTTTCAGTGCAGAAGAGTTCAAATGGTGAAGAGGGATGACTTAGTGGTTCTGTTAGAGGATTTTTGTCAAAGTGACCACTTTTCCATCTGGAAAAATAAAGGCTCATGATGAGAGCTAGAGATGTTATATCTTAGAATGGTGGGTTTACAAATCCCAGTGTCAACAAGTCATTTGAAAGGGAAGGGAGACAACAAATCCCCATCTCCTAACCAGGGTAGGTTCCTGCCAACTACTCACCAGGCTGCTGGACACAGGGGTCCATCAGGATTACACCAAGTGGCTGCTCCCACTTCCAGAAGTGTTCTCTCCCCTTTATGCCAATGCTCAGAAGGCAAAGTGTGAGGGGAGGGAGGGGGGAGGAGGTGTGCATCCCTTTGTCCTGCATCCCGTATCACCAGGCTCCCCAGCATGCTGGGGGATATTCCAGGAGAATTGTCCCACCATGGCGTGTGGCAGGGCTGCTTCCGTAGCTCCACAGTTGCTCTCTGTGCCTTTGGTTCTGCTGTGCCAAATATGCCATTGCCTCCAAATGGCATCCACCCAAACTGGCAGCCTTGCCCTGACCCACAGAAGTGCCCATGTGCCCTGATCACAATGTGCACAGTTGCTCTGTGTCCTCTGCTTTTAACCGTGGTAACCTCTAGCCTATTCTTAAAAGCAGGTTTCTGTCTGAAAGGAATACTAGAAAATTTCCTTCTCCTCTGCGCTCTCAAGCTCTCAGCACAACACTGTCATGGGTGTTTGGCTTGAAAAACATATGTAAGTAGCCCTACTTAAAGTAAAGGGTACACATAAGTCCTTTGTTGACTTACAGTGGACAGCAGAAAAACAGCTGAGAACACTGACCCAGGTCACGAGAATGAGGCAGAAAAACAGCTATTGAAGCCTCCTTCTTCAAATCCCACCCTGGGACACCACTTTCAAACCCCTGGAGATTTTCCAGATTGTGTCCTGAAATGCTTCTTTTATGCAGAAACCAGTGATCACACTTTAATGCCTGCTTTGAATCGCCTCCCTCTCACTTCCAAGTAACTCTAGCAGTTGGTGAAACATTCTTTTGCCTGCAAAAATGAGCAATTGTGAGAGAAAACGTAAAGTACAGCTTCATTTAATTCTACAGGCTGGTTTCCAAATTAACTATGTATCTCTGCAGTCCAGAAAGTCCTTGCATATATTCATAAATAGCCTGTTATAAAGCAGTAAGGCATCAGTAATAGTTATATCTTAATTCAGTTCTAAGGAGTTTTCTTAGACTGTTATAAGCCAAGCAAATTTCTTCCTACTGCATCTCAACATGCATTATCTATGGAAGCCAGTATGATGGATACCTCATAAATAGAAATTATTGCATAGAATGGTAAACTTTGTCTCTTGGCATTGTTACCTCCAAATTAAAAAATTAACATAAAAGTGTGCAGAGTTAAGGCTTCCCCGTATAACTCCAAGTTCACAGTGCTAATATTCATTTGCCTACCTTGACGACAGTGTTGGGTTTTATCCTAATTGGCTTTATTAATTTCACATGTCTAGTGAGGCGAGGGGAAGATGAATTTGGCTTTATATCATCATTCTCTTTCATTTTAATAATTGAATACCGGAGTGCAAGGAAAATAGGTGTGCTTTTAGTTAAGAAGGTGGGATGGCTTTTCTGAACACATTGTTTGCAGTAGGAAATAAACTGGGTTGGGTTTTTTAGGTTGGTTGGTTGGTTTGGGGTATGGCTGGTTTTGGTGAGTTTGGGGGGTGTTGTGGTGAGGTTTTTTTTGGGGAGGGGGAAGATTTGTGGTTGTTTTTTTGAGGGGGGAGATTTGGTTTTGGTTGTTTTGGGGGGGGGGGGGAGGGGTTGGGGGGCGGGCCGATGACGCACGTCAGGAGCCCTAAGCGAGCAGATGTGTGTTTTTTCACCTAAAGAGTTAAGGGCGGTGCTGGCCGCCCGCCCCGCGCGGCGCTGCCCGGAGCATCCAGCAGGCGGCCGGCGCTCCCGGCGCTCCCGGCGCTCCCGCCGCGCTGCCAGCAGCCCGCGCACACCGTGGGAAGCAGCGCAAGGACTGACGTCCAGAACATCCCGCCTATAGGATACGAGCCGCCAGCCGAGCCCCGCTTTCCCCCCTCGCTTTAAATCCGGCTACGAGGGCAGGCACCGAAAACGGGAGAGATTGACAATGCAGCGTGGCAGTAACTCCCGAAAGTTCTTGCTTTCTGTAACTCCCTGCTTTCGGACTCGGAGCTGCCGGCAGACCTGAACCTGGGAGTTTAACGAGCCCCGTTTGCGAAAATGCCTGCCACTTGCTGGTCTTTGAATTTGATAATTGGCCTTCCAAAGCTGAGGAATACTTAACAGCAAGAGAAGTCAAGGAGGAAAAGGCAAGTTTCACAATTCAAACAATGCTAAAACATGTTCTCCTTTCACCTTATGGAAACAGGACTGTGGAGCAAGCCGCAGGTGCTTTTTGGTTGGGATATTCACAAGATGTGTCACAAAGTAATATGACTTTTAAACTCTTCTGACTGGTTAAAGCCTGCAAGGAGCAGCAAAATTAAAGCAAGAAATTAATTTGAGGAATTTGAGGACTTTCAAAGAAGGAAGCTGTTTTCCAAGAAGAGCGAAGTAGGACGATGGCATCTGGAGAGTGCCTTCTGCTAGACTTAGAAACAGATAACTTCATTTTCTATAACATCTCTGTCAACCAGAGTGCAAACTTCTCCCTCCTTGGGGAAGACTGGTTTTACCCAGCGTTCCTCTACGCCATCCCCACTATCTATGGTATCATCATTCTTATAGGCCTTATTGGCAATATCACTTTGATTAAGATCTTCTGTACTGTGAAATCCATGCGAAATGTCCCTAATTTGTTCATTTCCAGTTTGGCTCTGGGAGACCTGCTGCTTTTAGTGACTTGTGTGCCTGTGGATGCCAGCAGGTACCTTGCTGACGAGTGGCTGTTCGGCAGAACTGGATGCAAACTTATCCCCTTCATACAGCTCACCTCTGTAGGGGTGTCAGTCTTTACTCTCACTGCTCTCTCAGCTGACAGGTAAGCTTGGCTGCTGTTGCCTTGAAAAGAAGCCTGCATAATTATGACTCCATAAAATGCACAATTATGAATTTGTATTTTCAGGTAAAATGTTTCTTTTCAATGTGATGAGGGAAGAAGAGCTACCTCAGGTGATTTCTGATGGATATTAGCATACAAATTGAGGAGGATGCTAAGTGAACACAGGATACTTTTTCTAAACTAGATGTTTGTGCAATTTAGCTAATAGTCTACATTAATTCAAAGAGAGACAAGAGCACATCAAGCTAAAGACCAGAGAGAGAAAATGCCATTAATGAAGCTCTGCTAAAAGATATCATAGATAGGTATTTGCCAAAAAAGATAATTGATCCATCTTTCATGANTAGGTTGGTTGGTTGGTTTGGGGTATGGCTGGTTTTGGTGAGTTTGGGGGGTGTTGTGGTGAGGTTTTTTTTGGGGAGGGGGAAGATTTGTGGTTGTTTTTTTGAGGGGGGAGATTTGGTTTTGGTTGTTTTGGGGGGGGGGGGGAGGGGTTGGGGGGCGGGCCGATGACGCACGTCAGGAGCCCTAAGCGAGCAGATGTGTGTTTTTTCACCTAAAGAGTTAAGGGCGGTGCTGGCCGCCCGCCCCGCGCGGCGCTGCCCGGAGCATCCAGCAGGCGGCCGGCGCTCCCGGCGCTCCCGGCGCTCCCGCCGCGCTGCCAGCAGCCCGCGCACACCGTGGGAAGCAGCGCAAGGACTGACGTCCAGAACATCCCGCCTATAGGATACGAGCCGCCAGCCGAGCCCCGCTTTCCCCCCTCGCTTTAAATCCGGCTACGAGGGCAGGCACCGAAAACGGGAGAGATTGACAATGCAGCGTGGCAGTAACTCCCGAAAGTTCTTGCTTTCTGTAACTCCCTGCTTTCGGACTCGGAGCTGCCGGCAGACCTGAACCTGGGAGTTTAACGAGCCCCGTTTGCGAAAATGCCTGCCACTTGCTGGTCTTTGAATTTGATAATTGGCCTTCCAAAGCTGAGGAATACTTAACAGCAAGAGAAGTCAAGGAGGAAAAGGCAAGTTTCACAATTCAAACAATGCTAAAACATGTTCTCCTTTCACCTTATGGAAACAGGACTGTGGAGCAAGCCGCAGGTGCTTTTTGGTTGGGATATTCACAAGATGTGTCACAAAGTAATATGACTTTTAAACTCTTCTGACTGGTTAAAGCCTGCAAGGAGCAGCAAAATTAAAGCAAGAAATTAATTTGAGGAATTTGAGGACTTTCAAAGAAGGAAGCTGTTTTCCAAGAAGAGCGAAGTAGGACGATGGCATCTGGAGAGTGCCTTCTGCTAGACTTAGAAACAGATAACTTCATTTTCTATAACATCTCTGTCAACCAGAGTGCAAACTTCTCCCTCCTTGGGGAAGACTGGTTTTACCCAGCGTTCCTCTACGCCATCCCCACTATCTATGGTATCATCATTCTTATAGGCCTTATTGGCAATATCACTTTGATTAAGATCTTCTGTACTGTGAAATCCATGCGAAATGTCCCTAATTTGTTCATTTCCAGTTTGGCTCTGGGAGACCTGCTGCTTTTAGTGACTTGTGTGCCTGTGGATGCCAGCAGGTACCTTGCTGACGAGTGGCTGTTCGGCAGAACTGGATGCAAACTTATCCCCTTCATACAGCTCACCTCTGTAGGGGTGTCAGTCTTTACTCTCACTGCTCTCTCAGCTGACAGGTAAGCTTGGCTGCTGTTGCCTTGAAAAGAAGCCTGCATAATTATGACTCCATAAAATGCACAATTATGAATTTGTATTTTCAGGTAAAATGTTTCTTTTCAATGTGATGAGGGAAGAAGAGCTACCTCAGGTGATTTCTGATGGATATTAGCATACAAATTGAGGAGGATGCTAAGTGAACACAGGATACTTTTTCTAAACTAGATGTTTGTGCAATTTAGCTAATAGTCTACATTAATTCAAAGAGAGACAAGAGCACATCAAGCTAAAGACCAGAGAGAGAAAATGCCATTAATGAAGCTCTGCTAAAAGATATCATAGATAGGTATTTGCCAAAAAAGATAATTGATCCATCTTTCATGAAGTGTGAAGGCACTGGAGCAGCACTTTAAAGTGCAGTGAGAATCAATTCTTTCTAGTGGCTTGCTTCCCTAAAGTTAATGATATGTGAGGCAATATTTCATGAAATATTTTTCAAATATTCAAATGAGCTTGCCTGAAGCCAGGAATTGCAGTTGCCATAGCCAGTGTATTTCCCTTGCTTAAACAGTTTGCCCCTTATCCAATCAAAACTGATCTGTGCTGTTGGTTCAGAAACTTCATTTTCCAATAATGTTTAGTAAAAAATAATCTGTAGTAAATATGCTGGTTTATTTTCTGTATGCTTCCAAAAAAGATTAAGGAATATATTGTCACCATGCTGAAGTGACACAGAAATACTGAGTGAAAAATTATTTCAGTTTTGCTTTGATCAAAAAAAGCATGGGGATTGTATCCTTGCTCACAAATAAGTGAAACTAGATTTGCTTTGGGTAGTCTCTTGCATGCCACTGTCTCTTGCTAAGCTGCTTTAAAACATCAGACTACTTTTGTTCAAATTTCAATGTAGTTCACACACATATTTCAATATACTTTTTGCAGTCTCAACGAAAGCAGATAACTCCTCAATGTTTCAGAGACAGAATGGTCAATATGTTTGTCCTCGCCTCCATGTTGGGATATATAAAAATAGCACTGTCTGTCCCAGTAGCAGATGACAAACAGGCCTATGTGTAGATAAAAGTCTTAAAGCAGTATGCTTTAAAGTGCTGTGAAGATAAGAAAATTGTGCTAGTGAAAGACCACATGCACTTTTGCTCCTGAGTTTGATGTGATGTCCGGATCCCCTCTGACCACTCTGAAGAAAATGTTGGGAAAATAATAAGTATCTCTCCAGGAAAAAACATCTTTCTAAAGCTGTAATGTAAGTTGTTTTAGGGGGTGTAAAGACAAGAAAAATTCATTATAAAGAAAATTATATTAGAGATATTTATTGCTATCTGATCACATGCTACATAAAGTAAACATTGCAAATGCTTTTACTGAGCAGCACATCAATAGCACTTTTTGCCTGAAGTAATAGAGCAGAACAGAAAACAGCAGCTGTGCCAAGCTTGGGGTTTGGTGACTTCAAGTTCTGAACTTCAGCTTTATCAGGAACCTGTTAACCATCATGCTGCACTGATGATCAAATGTTTCCATTTTCATCTTCTAATGCATCTGTGGTCCACTGCTGAATGAAATAATAATGAAACTTGTAACTTTGTTAGGTCTATAAATCTAATATGCTGTGCATTGAAACACAAGTGTCCCTTATCTGTTAAGTTTGCTGAAATTTCTATTTAGATAAATTATCAGCAGCGCTGGGTTAATTTTGTTACAAAATAATACAGTCAATATTTTGTCAGCTCACAGCCCATTAGTCTAGTTCCTTAAAGCTGTCACCCTGAACACCAGACCCCAGTATTAATCGTGTCAGAATCATTAGGGAAATAACCTTAAAATGTAAAGGGAAAACTTCCAAAATGTGAGTTGAATGTGAACCAGCATGGAGATGCTGGTGAGGGCTGTGGAGGGTCTGGAAGCCCAACACCTGCAGGTGAGATGCTGAGCCTGGCATGTGGGGTGGTTTCCCAGACATCCATTTCTGATGACAGACATGGCACTGCATGAAGGGAAACAGAAAAAAGGGGTGTGGTGGTGAGATGATTAATGTTCAGTGATGTGAATCCTACCTGAGATGCTCATATGAGGTATGTGAATGCCCCTGTTCTCACTAATCAAAGCCATAGACCATGTAAGAGAAAAGCCTTCTAAACCTCCTCCTCTGAATGGCACTGTCTCCAAGGGAAGGGAGACTTGTCAGTATACTACAGACCTTTTGTCTGTAATTCATCATCTGCAAAAAATTATTGTAAAACTCTCTTGGTTTCAGCATCCTTCCATTGACAAAAGCAAATGGAAACAAATGCTGGCATTACTGAACATATCATGGTGGTGCCTAGAGAGACATCATGGGGAACAGAAGTTTGATGTGTAAAGAAAAGCATTGGAGTGTGATACAAGAGGGTCATTTCCAGAGACATGACCATTGAAACACACAGTGAAAGGCAGTGGGTGGGTGTGATAGGCAGATAGAGTATGTGAGAGTGTGTGAGACACTTATGCTACATTACAACAATGGTACAAATCATCCTGGCTGCGTTGGATCACCTTCTGAATATGCCTTCCTGAGGTACACTTTCATTATTTCCATTTCCACTTTGCCCTGTGTTAGGGATCTCTCATCTGCCAGTGACTGCTAACACTTGGCTGAGTGCCAGCCTCCAGCACAAAGCACCTAAAGCTTCTCAGTGGTTTGACCCATCAGAATGAGGGCTTGTCCAGAGGATTGACTGTTCACTTGCAAACTTCTCAAGGAGAAATAGAGGGACAAACTGCTGACCTCACTTTTCTTACAGTGGGAGCCTCCCAGCCTGCAAGTGCTCTGTGTACATATGGACACAGCTGAGCGTGCCTGCACAGCTTTGAGCAGGAAGGGACAGCCAGAGGGTCCCTGGGTGCTTAGGACGAGTCTGTGTACAATCATGAGATTTCCATCAGATTTCATTATAATTTCAGAAAATATGTAAGAAAGGTTAAAAAAGAGTTAACAATATTACAAATGTATTTCCTCTGGGACCACTCCACTGTCTGCACAGTGCTTGCATCTGTCTGGCTGCATTGGCAGGAGCAGTGGGAGCTGTCAGGAGACACCTGTTTTCCTGCAAGTGTGTCAAATTTTCAGAGCAGCCAGGAGAGGGTTAAGGCATGTGCTGTGCTTCTAGCCACCTTCCATGAGTGATAAGGCGCCAGTGCTGAGTATACAAGAGCGAGGAAACAAGCAGCCCATGTGTGTGCATGATGTTTGTGTGTTTTAGAAACACCGTAAATGAGGTTGGTAGGGGAAGGACATCTGTCTGCCCGGCTGCTCTGTACTGTCGAGCCAGTGGTTTCTTCAGCTACCGCTCAGTTTATCCCAGAAAAAACGGGAGTTTGGGTTCTGCTCTCCTCCTCCTCCTTCACCTCCTCCTCAGTGCAAGGATAAGGGGTACAGAGGCACCCGTGAGAGCAGTGACACCTGAGTAGCCCAGGGAGAAAACCCAAGGCTGTCTCAGCAAGGGACAGGGAATCAAGGAAAATCTTTGCACAGCAAGAGGAAAAGCAACTATTTAATTGCCCATGTCATGGGAGATGTCTTTATTTAATTGGCTTTCTCCTGTGACTGACAGAGTATATACATTTGCATTTGAATTAACCAGGCTGTCAAGCATTGATCACAGTTCCTCACTGTTAGGCTGACATCGGAAAAGATCGAAATGCCCTGGTGCTCATGCAGCGAAACCTTCCTGAAGCAATGCTGTTTCTACAAGCACACAGCAGAGTAAGTGTAAAATGTAATTGGAGTTTACAAGCAGCATCTTTACTTTAAGCACCTTGGATTATGTGGATTCTAGTACTGGAAAACTGCAGCATGCCTGCCAGCCGGAGCTGCCTGCAGTCCTGTGGTGGGAGTGACAGTCCAGTGAGATATGTGGAGTGACATTACACGGGAGATTAGGTGGCTTACGGCGCTAAAACCAGCTGCAGACGGCACGGTTGCAGTCATGTGGGACACCTGAAATGAGAATGTTAGCTTTGGAAATGTTGACTTCAGTGCCTTGGGTGCAGGGATGGATGCAGGAACGCTGCAGCGCTCCCAGCTCTGCTGAGTCCCTTGGAATGCACCACAAACACAACTTTTGATGTTCCTCTGAACTCATATGATGGTTTGTTTATCTAAGAAATAAAACTTTCAAACAACACTTCCAAAAAAAGCAGCAGTGCAAGGAAGGAAACTAATCCAGAATTTCTACAAACACACTTTTAAACATGCAAAAGTCTTTGTTTAGTGGACTCATCTCTTCTGTGATTTAGATGTTTCCAGCCCCTACTATTGATATTACATACAATACTATAGGAGGTGTAATATCTATGTGCCAGTTTATTTATTTTACTTTACAATCACTGGTTTATATCTCCACTAGACGATTAAGGGAAGCATGCCACCCTAATAAAAAGCTATGAAAAGTCAACCCAGATTTCCCTGAGTTGATTTACATAATGACACTTTTTTAAAAAACACCATCAGTTGTAAAGTGCCAAGTCCATAGTAGTTAAGAACACAATCTGGGCATTCCAGTCACAGTATTCATGAAATACCTTCAGGTTGCTGAGGCACTATTTTGGAGCATTTTACTTGTGCTGTAATTTACTGTGCAGCCCCACGAAGGTTTGAGGGGGTTGCAGAGAAAGCCAGTCTGAACTATCAAGACAGCCTCTAACCCAGTCAATGCAAGTTGGCAGAATGATACTCCATGTGGAGAGTTTGGATCCACAGATGTGATCTCATGATCTCAGCCACAACATTGGTCCTTCCAAGCCAGAGAAGAAAACTGGAGGGACTTTGAGGCCCAGCCCAAAGCCTTCCCTCGCACTGAAGCACCAGGCAGCCCCATCTCCACCCTTGCCACTGGCCCAGTGTCTGTTCTGCTGCCCTTCACATGCCAATGGATGCAGGTGATATACACCTATGTGATATACACCTATGTCCTTCAGCTGATGTACAAGAGTTTTAGATCCTGGTTGCTGTCCACTGTCAGTATAATATAAACACCCTTTACACCCTTAGTTTTAGCTCTCATTTCCTCAGCCCCTGAATCCACCTGCACCAAGAGCAACTGATCAAACAGCACAAACTTTCTTAATATCTTGATTAACCAGAGCAGATGGCCAAAACACAATAGATGCACTTCTATAACCAGGAAGATAAGAGCTCCCATTTATAGAGGTGGGACTCGTGCGGAAATCTGAGTTTAGAGTCAGTGCTAATGTGCTGGAGACTGTCAATATTTAAGCAATCAAAAGGAAGAAAAGTTAGATTACCTACTGTTTACATTTCAGTAAAACCTAAAACCCCCAATCAGTTGTCATGGTCTCATAGTACGAGGTGTTGTACACGCTGTTATTAAGGAGAGCAACTGGCTGCAGAGAATTTGCCTGCTCTGTCCCAGCAGTGGGCTGGAGATTCCAGCCATGGGATCCCAGCGGTGGGATTTCACCATCACTGCAGGGAGACGAGCTTACAGTGTGTAAGCTCACACATCAGCTCGTGTGCTTACTATTTGATGTCCAGACATGGGCAACAGCCTGGCTGAGAAGAGTAGGAGGTAGCTGAGCTGAAAAAGTAGAAGCAGGTACAACCATGCTGTGAAGCATCCAGTAACTGCTTTGCTCAGAGACAACACTTGCAATAACCTGTTTTCCTTTATTTTGGAAGGAGACTTCACCACTGTCCCTATGGAGTCCCCTCACCTTGTTTTTCAGCAGTTTGACACCCAGGTGCCCAACTCACCCTGTACAATCTAGGACACCATGGGCCATGATCTCCTGCCCATAGCAGGCTCTTCACACCCTCAGGCAACCCTGAAGCATGAGATTGAGACATGAATGTTCAAGTGACCTGGGAGAACCAGAGATGTGGATGCAGGACTAGGAGATTCCACAATAGCCATCAACTCAGCAGTAGTTCTTGTCCACACCTGTGCACAGAGGCTACTGAATATCTCACAGGATTTGGATTAAAACAAATCTTTCCAGTGACATGAGGCTGCTTTCTGAGTATTCAGACTAAAGGTGCATATATCACTCTGCTGCCTCTTGTGTGTCTGGCACTCTGTTACCCTCTCTGCTTAGAACTCATGTCACGTGTCAAATTGAAGTTTGTCTGACCTCTAACCACTGCATAATAACCTAACTCACTGCAAACCTGAAAGGCTGAGAGGTCTCAGCCTGGTTGTTCAGTCTGGAGAAGAGAAGGTTCTGGGGATATCTTATTGCAGCCTTTCAATATTTAAAGGGGTTTATAAGAAAGACAGAGAGGAACCTTTTACCAAGGCCTGCAGTGGACAAGGGGCGATGGTTTTAAACTGAAAGACAGTGGGTTTAAGTTAGACATAAAGAAAGAAATTTTTTATGACGAGGGTTATAAGGCACTGGAGGGGGCTTGCCCAGAGAAGTGGTGGATACCCCACCTCTCGAAATGTTCAAAGCCAGCTTGGATGGGTCCTTGAGCAGCCTGACTTGCAATCCTTGCTTATCGCAGAGGGGTTGGGCTTGTTGATCCTTTAAAGGTCCCCTCCTAACCAAGCTATTCTTTGGCTCTGTGATTAGAGCAGTCAAGGATAGCAATCGATTTCTCAGCCCCTGCAGGCTGCTGAAGGTTCATATAGTGGTGATCTCTTATGACACCTATGTTTACTGAAACCACAGAAAGGACTTAAGCATCATATAACTGGCTTAGCTTTATATTGAATTACACTAAAGCCATGACACAATGAGAATCCCACAGGATATCTCATTTTGTCACATGCAGAAGAGTCACTCTATTGTCTTCTTTTGTCTCTTCTTTCCTTAACAGAGCACTAATTTTTTTGCATCTCCTGCTCACTTGGCTCTTGTGTTTACTATTTTACACATAACCGAGTTAAAATGGTTTATTTTAGACTGTGGCCATTTACCCCAATGACTCTAAAACATTCCCAATCTGGTTAGCCACTGTGTCATCTGCAAACTTTTTCAGGAAAGGAAAAGCCTGCTCGAGGCAGGCGATTCGCACAATACATAACACTGCAGCTAGAGAAAGTTCCCAGGACCCAGGCTACTAATGGTTCCACACACTGCTTTTTACCACCATGCCTTATGCACTGCTAGGGAAGCATGGGCCTCAGGGTCCCCACCTGGAATCCCCCCCTTCTCAGACTAGGAGTCCTAATTTTAACCCTTTCCTGTGGGAGTGGGACAGGGATTGCATGGATAGGAGAGAGAGAACCACATGTACCCTGGTTCATGCATGTGCATATCTACATGCACTGTCAGCCATGCCAACAAGCCCATGAAAGCTGCAGCTCCTCTGTGTGCCAGCATGGCCCACACCCTATTTACATCCCCTGTCATTTTGTGACAAGATAAAAAAACACTGACATCTGCTGTATGTTAAACAAGACAGGCATTAATTATCACCTGTTAGCAGGATTAACCTATCTCTTATTCCCTCTGCAACTGGCCTTTAGCAGCACAAATATTTGCAGTTTTCTTAGTCACACCATCCAGCTTTTCTGAACATCATATCTTTGAAGCCAGTTCTCCACTTCTGAGGAAATTCACCACTTTTTCAAGATTTGTAAAAAACATAGCACCAGTTGTTCCTCAGCTGGTTCCTTTAGTACTCCTAGCTGTAAATTATTCAGGCCTGCTGGTGTGAAATTAGTTTGTGTTAGCAGATGTTGGCTCACACCTTCTTTAATACAGCTCACAAGTGTTCTGCTCAATCTGTAGTACTGCACACATAATATAGAACCACATATGTCTCCTGCTCATTTGGTCCTGAAGACAACTATCAGGTTATTGCTTTTCACTTTGTCTCATCATTGTTCATATCTTCACTATTTATGTGTATGCCTGACTTACTGATTTTTTTTTATTCCTGATGTATTTAAAAATTCACGTTTGTCTGTTACAGAGTGACCTTTGATAATTTGTTGGCTCCTTCAGCTTCCCTTATCAGTTACCAACATTTTAAAACTCCAATACTTGCTGTCATTTACTTTTGCTTTTTTTCCCATCTGTTGCATATTGATTTTTGTAATTACTTCTTTGAGGTTTTAGCATGACTTCTCCTTTTCTGCTATCCAGGGCAGCTTATTGCTGTGCTTTTTTCATGGCAAGGAGGGAGACACCAGGGAGCAGGCTGGAAGTCAGCAACTAATGTATAGTTAGTGATACCCCTTTAGATTTGTGTTCTCAGTCAGTTGATTTGAAAGCTGCTTTTAACTTTAGGAAATCTGCTTCTCTATAGTTAACAGAATCATAGAATTGTTTGTGTTGGAAGAGACCTTAATGGTCATCTACTTCCAACCCCCCCAGAAGTGGGCAGGAACACCTTCCAGTCGACCAGGTTGCCCAAAGCCTCATCCAACCTGGCCTTGGTTCTAAATATATGTAGCTTTTTATTCTATTTCCAATAAATTAATATAAGCACACCACAGCTGCTATATGGAAGTGCTAATTTTTAGGTCAATAATGAGCTCTTCTTTCTCTGTCAAAACAAGGTATAATATTGATTTATTGTACATCACAGGCAGGACTTTTTCTGTTGAGAAATTGCCATTTTTAGAAACTCTAATGAATTTCTATAACTGGTTCTGTGGGATATCCTCTAGTTATGCCAGCTGCTTAGATTACTCAGTGATTCTGTCTTTGTGCACCAAAGGTGGTGCTTTCAGAGAAATAAGGCAGATTCTCTATTGAAATGAGGAGTCCATGTCTGAGGCCGCAGCTTCAGTTGCCCTGGTCACAGTTCAATCCTCAGGCATGCAGATCTCCCACTCCCTGGCTGCTGACATCCCTGGAGACTTGGGCTGAGGCAGTAAAGGCTGGAATGGAAAGCACCCCTGGGGCTTGCTCCTTCCCGTGCCTGGTGGCTCCGGTGCCAGGAAGTTCTCCCAGACACTCACCACATTGCAACCCCGACACAGCGTGTGCTCTGGTGCCACATGGCACGAGCAGGCCTGGCTGTACCCAGGCACTGAGCACACAGGAATGTGTGCAGTGCTTACCCGGTGCTGGGGAGCTGTGTGGGAGCTCGCTGGTTTTGAAATTAAAGGATGTTTCCAAACTGTGTCCAGGGGGGCATCATGCCCAGCATGGCCAGCCAGGCAAGGGAGGGGATTGTCCCTCTGTCCTCTGCACTGGGGTGGCCTCGCCTTGAGTGCTGGGGGCAGTTCTGGGCACCACAATAGAAGAAAGATATTACAGAGCATCCAGAGGAGGGCAACAAAGATTGTGAAGGGTCTCAAGGGGAAGCCATATGAGGAGCAGCTGAGGTCACTTGGTCTGTTCAGCCTGGAGGAGACTGAGGGGAGACCTCACTGCAGTTACAACTCTCTCGTAAGGGGGAGAGGAGGGGCAGGCACTGATCTCTTTTCTGTAGTGACTAGTGACAGGGCCCAAGGGAATGGCCTGAAGTTGTGTCAGAAGAGGTTTAGGTTGGATATCAGGAAAAGGTTTTTCACCCAGAGAGTGGGTGGGCCCTGGAAGAGGCTCCCCAGGGACATGGTTGCAGCACTGAGCCTGACAGAGTTCAAGAAATATTTGGACAATGCCCTCAGGCACGTGGCCTGACTCTTAGGGTGTCCTGTGCAGGGCCAGGAGTTGGACTCAATGATCCTTGTGAGTCCCTTCCAACTCAGCATATTCCATGGTTCTGTAAATGAATGGATCCCAGCCCTGCTTCAGACAGCAGGTCTCACATCTGTTCACAAGGAACCGTGAAGCTGGCCCCACTGAAATCTTCCACTTGGCATGGAGATCACCTTCTGGGAATAACTAGCCTGGGTGTAAAGGGCATTCTTCTGATGTCCACAAAACTCTCACTATTTCCTGCAGTAACCTTTTAATCCATTGTTTTTCATATGTATAGTTAATTTCTGAAATATTTTAGGTTTCTGATAATTATGATTAGGAATAACACATTCGCTATCAAATGATTAGTGTTTAAGCTCTCCTTTGCCAGGATGTAGTACAGTTCAGTGGTCTTTAAAACACTCTGTCTCAATTCTGAATGTAGGCATTCCTAGACTGAGATATTTATTTGTCCATATTCCAGGATAATGTAGCAATATGCAGGTATACAGATTGAATTTTGAACATATGTTTTAAAAGTCAGAGCTGTGTAACTTCCATCAATGACTCCTTTTTCTTTTCATTTAAATGTTAAATTAATAAAAGGAGAAAGTAGGCAGTACCTGCCAATGTATTTAAGATTTGCCCATTAGAGATGTCTTTGTGCCCATATGCAATTTACTAAAGATTTTAATAACAGATGTTCACTCAAGAATCATGCATAATAATGATAATCTTTACTAAGTATGCAGAAAGCAGATAGACCCAGAATAGGTTGTTGGAGTGTGTTGATGGGTTAGACAGTCTAGCAATTTTGTGGATTTACTGAATTGTCTTCAGAGCTATAAATATTCATAACACCCATGGTGGAAACAATAAAGAAAGTTTGTAGCATTACATTTGTCATAAATTTCTTGGTATATTTAATAAGATTCTTTTCTTGCTTTCCAGGTGGAGCTTCACACTCAACAGGGCTCCATGGTCTTCATTTATGTAGTTTTTCCATAGCATAAATTTTTCAGTCTCTGTTGCCTGAGGCTTTTTTTTGCATGGTAATTGAGCCAGTCCTTCATATTATGTGGGCAAAACAATAATGTGATGCTCGTAGAACATAATTGCAAAATCTTAATGAAAGGATTTTTGTTCGGTCTGTTCTCGGGCCAGGACCAGACCAATGTGCCATTAACCTTACAAATGGGATACGTGTATCAGTTGCAAGTGGGAACAGAAGTAGTACGGGGGACATGCTGATTGAGAGGCAGTTCTTCCATCATTACCACAGGAAGTCATGGCAATTTCAGGAGCTCATTTTCTAGAACTGGAAGGAACTCAGTGTTTTCACTTCTTAGCAATTTATGTGACTGTTTCTCTAAGACATCAGTCCATTCCAGCCAATCCCTGTGTTTTTATTTGAGTTCCAAATTAGCTCAACTTCTCAAAATACAGCACAGTTCAAACAGACTCAAAACTTTGTAAGTGGATTTCTCACTTCAGAGAGAAAGAAAGTGGCAGTATGTGCATCTTTCCACCAGCTTGATGCAGTCTAAAACAGTGGGACCAGTAATGAAGCAAGGGTGGGCAAGGCTTCTAAAATCTTGTTTGAACAAGTTTTAATACACTTGGGTTTTAAACCTTTATACAAATTCAGGAGTGGGACACAGGATCTTTTTATATAAATGATGTAGGGCGTAGTAACAGATGATATTAGTTGGAGGAAACTTTCCTTGACACTTAAGAACTCCTGCAAATTCATTTTGGAGGGGCACTTTTCTCTGGAGGAAGGATGGGCAGACCTCTTTTTCCTCATATTTCTTGGAAGTTTCATGTTAAGCTGTAGAAAGATGGATGTGCTTGGAAGGACTGAGATAGAAAAGGGCAGTACTCTATGGCAGAGCCTTTTCCAGCCATTTTCTCTCCCTGCACTCCTGGGTCATCTACATTAGCTTTCCTTGCTGACATAAGGGAAGGGAGAAAGGCATTAATACAAAGCAGTCATGGAAGAAGAGAGCAAGCTGAGGCTGCCTATAGCACCAGCTTCTCCACACAGCATAAAGTTACTTCCCTGAAAAAAACCAAAACCAGAGACTTAGGTATATGGAGCTAAATTAATTTAAAATCCCAGGCAAACATCTGATTTTCCTCCCCATGTTTGAGTTGTTTTCATTTAATTTTTGTAGCTGTTGTAGCAGGCATAATTAAGTGGATGAAGGTGACAGGAAAAAGCCGTGAAGGAAGCACTGAGGCTGCAGACTTTGTGGATAAAGGTCCTTTCTTCCCCACTGAGCAAAATTGCAGCCCTTCTATCCTTAGAAATGTATAGGCAGTATGGCTTTGAAGACAAAGCCTGTTTATGCTTCAGGTGACGTGTATTTTCTTGGCTCAGCTGAAGAACACAAAGATGGATAAAATATTTTTGTACCAACAGAGAAACTACAGCTAGGAAACGTTGACATCCATTTGGGGTGATATTTTGGTTGGTATCTTTGGACAGTGTATCTGTAACCATCAGATCATGCTGCAGCTACTTTTGTGTTTATATTTGAAGCTGCAGCTTTGGGGCTAAGTGCATGGTATTAACCAATGTTTGCATACTCCAAGCTTTAGAGTACATTAGGTGATGCCATCATTAGTTACATTATTATTATTAACACAGGGACAATGACACAGTTTTCCTGTTTCCCTGGCATAATAAGCTCAGTGGGAAAAGTATTTACTACAGAAAGACCTTGGGTGTGCCACATTTTAGTGGTTTATGGTAATTTCGGTAGTTTCAGTTGTGAGACACATTAACTCAATGAGCACAATAGATATCCTAAGGGATATGTAAAAGATGTTTTCAAGGATTCAGTGGAGATGCACATGCTCTGTGGGCTCCTACCAATCCACAATGAATTTTTGGGATTAGATTAAAAAGTGATCAGGTGTTCTGGGTTGAAGCAACACAATCACCAGCTTTCTCTTGGAGGCTTGGATACTGCCCTGGAGAACAGAGACAGCACCAGAGTCACTGTGGCTGGTGTGGGGAGGATTTTCTTAGCAGGAGAATCCTCACAGTGCCTCATGAATTGCAATTCTATTAAGCACACTTAGGATAGCCCCATGAGTAATTTCCTTTGAGGGCTTCTTTGAGTGAGACTGCGAGACAAGGACCTGACTAGCATCCATCCTGGCTAGGAGGTCATTGGCTGCTGCAGTGTACCTGGCAGGTTGCTGCTTCACAAGTACAAGGGAACAGAGAAATTCAAAGACTGAGCAGTAGTAAAGGCCAGCATCTCTTTCATATTTCCAATCAGATCAGCAAGCCAGTCATTTTCATCTGGGCTGTTTGGCGTGAGTTCTTGACTGCGTCTTTTTTTATTCAACTGAATCTTCTCAAGGCATATTTTGAAGTTTTGGGCTTTGTTGCAGTGCATGAATTGTACCTCTGGTTTTTAAACTTCTTCAAAAATTATTTAAAAGCTGATAGGGAAAGGAGTTCAGCTGAAAAGAATATATGTATTTCAAGCAATAATTCAATAATTAGAGACTGAATGTGCAAGCAGCAGAGGTGATCAGTCCAGGGCCATGTCTAGATCTACTGCAGACAGTTGAGCATGCAATGTGACACATACTCTCAGAGGCCATGTTATGATCTGGGCTAAAAATAATGCCATGATAAGACCTTTGCATGAAAGCTCAGTTCCATGAGATCCATGGCTCCTCTAAGGTGTGTAGGTATATTCATCAATGTCCCCTTCAAAGTGGATTGAAATAGTCACATGCTGGATGTTAAATAAGGGAAAGATGTGTGCTTCAGGCTAACTCATTGAAAAATAAATTTCAGAGGACAAAGCTGTGGAAAGCTTGAAATATTATTTGACATACAAACTGGAAATACACATGCTGAAAAGCAGAATGAGCTGCTATGCAAATCCAGTCTACCTTGATGAAGTTCTGAAGAGATGTCAAATAAGTTATAAGATCCAGGCTGGACCCTGCCAGGAAAGTGGATGGAAAAGTTAAGAAGTGAAGGCATTTCTGAGCCCCACTCAGAAGCCAACCAGGAGGTGTAGCTTTTTCACACCCTGAACACCAGCAACAGGAAAATCTAGTGGTGTCTCAGCCCAAGCACCAGCCTGGGGGGCCAATTCCTCATGTGTAGCACCCACTGTGCCCTCACCAGGAGCAGCCCCTGCAGCTGCTGTCCAGAGCCTGAGCTGGCGTGGCAGAGTAGAGTGCTGAAACACAAACTGGAAACACAAACACTGACACATCAGCAAGGCAACTGGAAATGGAGATTCCTACCACATCAATACTTATCAGTCACACATCAATACTTAGAGACTAACAGAGATTACTAGAGATTTCTGCTTAAATTAACCAACCATCAAGGAAGTCACACAGATAGTCAGCAAAATAATTTTATTTGATTGTCAGAGTGTTCAGAAAATATCTACTTGTGGTTCTACACCTGAGAACTTACATGTTCAAAATCTGTTTTCTAGCTTTGTTTCCTCTGTTTTATCTTTCTGTTCTTGCACTCCCACCCTTTGGGTCTACACTGAACCCCTTGCAAGCAAAACCTCTCTCATATCTTCTCTTATATCTGCTGTAGGAGGCTTTAAAAATACACTAAATGCCTAGTAGTCAGTGCCAGCATTCCTAGACATTTCTAATTATATTCTGTCCAAATTAAATTGTTTGTAAATGCCATCTCTGATTAAAATGCACCAATAACTTGAAATGGATTAATTTTCTGGCTCCCCCAACTCTGTTAATGTCAATAAAAATTAAACAGTTTCTCTATATTCTTTAACTTACTCATGTTCCTGGAACACAATACTGGAAAATACTCTCTCAGCTGTCTATATTTTGTAAGATAATCCCTGAAATAATCATGCTAACATGTCATGTTGATAAGCATACAGTAAACACTGCAGAAAGACCTTTGAATCAACTAAATTTGCTAATACCTCAATATATTTTTAATTTCCTTTTGCATTTCTCTTTTTTAAGGTTTACTGAAGACTTTTAGTGAGCTAATGTTCCTGTCAATAATCTATATCTGGTCAATGAGACTATAAATTGAGCTATTTCAACGCCACTCTTTTAGTAATCTGCCTAGCACTTCTGTTTTATGACTGCAATAGCCAGAGCATCGTATTTGTTTAAGAGCTGTGACGTTCTTGGCCTGAGTTTATGATCTGGTGCTGGAAGATTGTGCTTTGTGGTATGACACCACTTAATCCCCAGTTTTCAGAGTGCAAGTTAAAGAGGTGCAAAGCAAGCCTTAAAAATACTGAGTCTGGCCACTGCAGCTGGAAAAAAGGGGAACTACAGAGCTTGGAGAATAAGTGTTTAAACAGCAAACTACTGAGCATGGTGTTTGTAGTACATGGAAGGAAAAGTCCTATACACAAGACATCTGTATGAAAAAATACCTGCAAATGAAAAAATGTTTAGATATAGTCTTCATAAAAATAAGTATGTAACTATGTATGTAGTTACATATACATGAATATACATGCATATAAATATGTGTATGTATTTAAAATCCATACAAGATATGTAGACACATCTATACCTACATGGAGGGAAAGCTGTGTGTGCTGAGCAGGCTATTGCATATAATCAGAAGTTGAATGCATGCTTACCCTGCAGATAAAGCAATTACGACGTTAAAACAGTGCAGGACTGATGGATTCCTCTTTCAAATGCTGAGCTTTAGGATAATGCAGACTACAGCAGGTGGGGAGTCATGGAGTGTCTGTAGAGCCTGGGTTTGTGCTGCTGCACATGGGGGCCTGGGTGCACTCAGGCAGGGTGTTGTGCTCATTGCCTCTGCTCCCAGCCCAGGGCCCAGTTTAGCTGTCTGGAGGAGCCAGGATGCTGGAAAAAGCTTAGAAATGCATTCGAGCAGCTGATGGGATGTACCCTGCCAGGCCAAAGAGGGCTGGGACAGGCCAGGACCCAGCCACACACCAGTGCCCAGGGAGAAGTGACAAAGGGGGGAACCAAGTGCACCATGGGCAGAGTGAGGCAGATCCTGGAAGAAATATCCAACAGTTGTAACTGTTATAATTATGACCCTTCATGCTAATTTGTGAAACCTGTAGATACTCCTTCCTAATTACCTTTTTTTTTTTCTTCTACCATGTACCTTAAATGCATATGTGAGTTGTGGCTTACTTGGAGTGTCAAATCCTGCCAGAGCAGGGCTCCAGCATATATTAAGCTCTGCTGTTTTCCATTCCTCTAATTACACACACCAATTTCAAATAAATTTAATTCTTTGATATTCTTGGATTTTAAAGAACAATTTTCTGAAAGGCTGAAATCACGAAACACAAAATTTCAAATTAAAAAATGTCTCTATGTATCTAGAATAGTGAGCAATAATGGTGTTTTTTTCTGCAAGAGACTCAGTTAGCACTTCTGGCTACTTTACCTCAATGCATTGAGTTAGGGAAAACTCTTGCCAGCTACATCACCAAACAGCAATGAAGCAGGCAACATGCTCTTTGTAGCTTGAGAAAAAATAAGATTTGCAGGAGACCAGTATACTCACAGCTTGAAAAGTGTGTCAAAATCTCAGCCCAGTTTCCTTCAACACTATTCTGGGGTGTAAGCTGCTGTACACTTTTGAAGAGAAGTCTATCATTGTATTTCCTGTCTTAATGCTGTTTGGACACATATTAATGTCATTAATATTAATTAACATGTTAATGTCAGGGAGTCCTGTGCTTTGTCGGGTCAATTACAAATTAAATGAACTCATAATGAATACACATGAAAATGAATGAACTGATGACAGGTGGCTCTGGCTTAAATTGAGGAATCTATTGAAAATATTGAAATTAAAAACACCAGAAAAAAATCAAGTCTTGAGTAAAGAATGATTTTGTTTGTGGTTTTTTTTCTGAATGGAAGGGGAAAACAGGAATACTACGCTTGAATGTTGATGTCAATAAACTATTTCCTTTTTTTGTTTGTTTTTTTAGGTATAAAGCTATAGTAAGGCCAATGGAGATCCAAGCATCCCATGCACTGATGAAGATTTGTGTGAGAGCTGCTATAATCTGGATTGTATCCATGTTGCTTGCCATCCCTGAAGCAGTATTTTCAGATCTGCACCCTTTCCATGACAAAGGGACTAATAAAACCTTTATCAGCTGTGCTCCTTACCCTCATTCAGATGGGCTGCATCCCAAAATTCACTCAATGGCATCATTTCTCATATTTTATATTATTCCCCTATCTGTCATTTCAGTGTATTATTATTTTATTGCTAAGAATTTGATCCGGAGTGCTTACAACATCCCCGTGGAAGGAAATGTGCATGTGAGGAAACAGGTAGAGATTTGACTTTCTTCAAAAATCCACATTCTTTATGAATCTGGGAGGAGAGAGGGAATACAGGGAAATTTATACTGTGACAGACTGAGTCTTTCACACTGATTTTAATAAAATAAGTGGGGTAAAAGAATTAAAATGCATGAAAGAAGCCATAATACAGGGCTAAACAGGTAAAGCATCTCCTCCTGTTTGTAAGTTCAGAGACTTTGGCAGAGTGGTTACCATGGCAAGCATAGCAGGAAACTCTTGCCAAAGCCTGGGAACGTATTGACTGGGATGCAGGGAAAGGGGCAGAGCAGGTACAGTGTTTGCAGATTGAAGCGAAGGGGTGATATGGGAGAAAATCAAAACTTCACAAAGTTGCTTTGTCAGAGAGAGGACTTTGGATAAAGCCTTGCCTGCTTCTAAACAGCCTATTTACCTTGACATATTTATCTTCTTTGCCTTACCTCTTCTTTTTAACTGAGGTGTGCTTTGACCTCGGCTAAACTAACACAAGCCATTCGTAGCTGAGCAATTGTCCACTCAATTGCACCCAGCTGACACCTCCACCTTAGACTGAGCCAACAAAATCATCTTACACAGCCTTCAGGTGCTATGCTGAAGCAGTAAGGCTGGAAAGACTTGGGTTTTGCTCATCAAATGATGTGCAATCCCTGAAATCCTTACCCTTTTTCCCTTCTGAATGTGCGTAAATCTTTTCCCCTGCAGGCCATTTCTCTGCTGATTTGATGGCTGTTGATTAGTGGCAATAAAGTGAGCAGTACAAGCAGCCCTTTCCCCTTTGGTTTTGGGGAGAGAGTTCTAAAGAAAGCAAAAGGCCAGGCTGGTCTAGCACCCTCTGTCCATCATTCCCGTCCTGCAGTGCATTCAAGTGCTATATGTCTCCATCTGAGATAACTGGTATCGATTTCTTTATTGCATTGCTTCCTTTCTTTATGGTGCAGATGTGGCCTCAATAGCCCTATATCAAATTAAGAATACATTTTAAAAGAATATATGGTTTAGCCAAGGAGAGCCCTTTCTCAAAGGATTTAATTTTCAGCCTGCTCGCTGGAGATGTTATCATTTGGTGCATGTCAGTCCTTCCCAAGCTCAATAGCTGATTTTTAGTCAGTGCCATTAAAGGGGCACGAAATAAAGTCAAAATGGGCTTGCCATGTCTCTCCTGCCTGCTTCCTGCTTGCAACTGTCCTGGGAACAGATCAGCCTGTTTAAGATGCTCAGTTTCTGATCTACCTGTGGAGCTTGGAAGCAGAGTGAGGATGGGGCAGTGCCCTGGGAGCCTAGTCAGGTGCTGTGGCTGCACTGGGGCAGGAGCAAGGGCAGCAGGGCTGAGGCTAGGAGCAGTTGCAGGCCATTCACATCCTACTTAAGTACAAGAAGTGGGATTTGTAGGAGTGTCTGGAGAGCATTAGTGGGATTACCACAGAGGAGAATATTAGGAAGCTCTAAAAGGTCAGCAGTGTTACATTTTCCAATCTTGCAAACTCTGGCTGCACAACCTCTCTCAGGGAGCAGTGCATTTTAGCAGGCTTTTCTGGGCAACTCTGTCTTCTCATTTTTGGCAACTTCCTTCATGGCTTTTGTGTTCATAAGGAAGAGATATGTGGTTTTCAGTGGCTTTGTTATCTTAATGTACAGCACTTGTGGGCAAAAGACAAGGTATGGTTTACCTCAGCTCCCCTCAGTTGAGCAATATCTTTGGGTTGACTCCAAGCCTGTAGAGGTAAGTAAAACAAAAGTGTGGCATCAAGGTTATACTGCATGCTAGCTGGCTTTGTGAAAGCACCTTTCCCTGACAAAGCTCAGATTATGCTGAGAGGTGGTCATCCATCTGTTCACCACCTGTAGCTCTCTCCTGGTGGCTTCAGTGCTTTCAGCTGTAGGGTCCACCTCGCTGCCACCTTGGTGTTCCTCTAAGTACAGAATATCCTCTCTCTGCTTCTCCATCTCCTTCAGACTCTGAGTGCTGAACTCGGTCTTAAAGGGCTATGAGCTGTTGACAGCACTTTTGTGTACATACTCCACATGGCCCATGGCAGAATGTCCTGCCTGTGAGCTCTGTGAAATATCCCAGACTCCTACACAAGAATTAATTATAATAATAGGAATAATAATAAGGTAATTTATTAAAATTACATATGATTGTATGTATTATGTGTGGATAACTAATGCAAATTGTCCACACTTTTGTTGCCAGAGCTGGGATTTTTGCAAAGCGACAAGCCACTGGAATTTTATCTCTAAACAGAAAGGAAATGAAAGACTACTTATGTAATAAATGCTCAGAATTATTTGTTTATAAGGGGAGGGGGTTGAGGAGAGACAAGGAGAGTTCTTGACTGTGTCCACTTGCAGTCCAGATTTCCCTGCTCTGGATGTGCCACCTGTCATATGTTAGCTGGAAAGCTGCAGCACTGGCAAAAACACTCAGCCCCTGGTTGGAGCTAGGAATAGCAGCTAATCTGCGTTTCTCTTTCTTCATCCAGATTGAGTCCCGTAAGCGCCTGGCCAGGACTGTGCTGGTCTTCGTGTGCCTCTTTGCCTTCTGCTGGCTGCCCACTCACATCATCTACTTATACCGCTCCTACCACTACTCCGAGGTGGACACCTCAGTGCTGCATTTCATTGCCAGCATCTGTGCTCGCATCCTGGCGTTCACTAACTCTTGTGTCAACCCCTTTGCTCTCTACTTGCTCAGCAAGAGCTTTCGGAAGCAGTTCAACAACCAGCTGCTGTGCTGCAGAGCTCGCCTCCTCATCCGCTCCCACAGCATGGCCAGGAGCACCACACGAATGACCTCCCTCAAGAGCACCAACCACTCCCTGGCCACCTTCAGCCTGATTAATGGCAACCACATCTGCCACGAAGGCTGTGTCTAAAGGGCACAGTCAGGGACATCAATTGCTGAGCATGGCTGCTGGACTTTGCTCCATGGGGATGGTGAGCAGCGCACACACGCATGCACACGCACGTGCAAAGGAGGTGCAGTGTGCTCAGAGAACTCAGAGGAACTTGAAGCATCCAACATTTCATCTTGGGCTGAGGTTGAAGCATCCAGCGTTTCACCCTGGACTGAGGCATCACCAGAGCATCAGATCATTGAGCACCAGCCCACAGGATCTTCCTTGGAAGTGCTGCTGTGCTTTCAATGAGAGCAAAACGAGCACCTTAAGATCAAATCTTTTTTGGCTCTGCAGAATCTTCATCACTTCCTGCTCAATCCCAAACTTATGCAGACTTACAGCAGTGATAAAGACCATTTCAGGTGCACACAGTTGGTCAGAACAGTTGCATCCATTACTTCATGGTGTAATGTATTTTGACATAGAAATAAATCCATTTAAATAAGGGAAATACTTTTACAAAGGAGTTCAACGTAGGTCATTTACAGACTTTTCAAGTATTTATTAATGTCCTGAGTACAGTGTTAATTCATGGTCTAAAAGATACCAAGAGTTTACCGGGGCATGTCTGTGGCCCCATCTGAAATGAGCAGTATCTTGCACCACGTCAATGTGAAAGCAGTAACGTGAATAAATGTGAGTTGGAATATGTTTACAGCTTTCAACTGTGTGAGCATTTGCTGTGTTGTGGGAGAGACAGAGGGGCAATTTCCAAGCATTACTGTTTTGTTCTTCCTGTCTTCAAAGATAGAGATAGTGAAAGTTCCATCACCTAAGTGGTACCACAAAATTTTAGTTGGGTTTAATTAAGGGCAGGCAATAGCAGAAACTGATATACAGCTATTTTTCATGTAGGAGTGCTTTGTAAAACACTAATTTTTCAGCAAAAGCTATCAGCAATGCAAGGTGTGATCTTGAACCTACATTTTTTTCCTACTGTCTTCACAGAAATCTGTGGAGACAGTGCCAAAACTGGCTGGCAGATTGGAGAAACAGGTCTACTGTAAAGTTTGCCCCAGAACAATTCCTGTGCCAGATACCATCTATTCTGGAACAGGAGCACAGTGTCCTGCAGATAACAAACTCCTGAAGCACCTGGGCTATAAGACACGCAATGAAGCTGCACACCTGATAAATAAAACTGCTGCCAAATGAGGCCATAAACCAATCACTGTAGCAGAATATTGGGTTTTTAATGGCCCTTATCCTCTTTGATGATGATCCTTTTCATTACTACACCAAAAGATAAATGAAAGCTGGTAAAACTTTACCTGGGTTTGTAGAAAAAGTCATGTATGCAGTGTAAAAGCACTCAGCCCTGCGTCTGCAGCTGCTTTGAGATGCTGGTGGGATCTGCTGCCTCCAAGGACTCAAACAGGCTCTGATGCCAAAGGCAGAGCTCTGAAAACTTCACCTCATTTTCTCTTTTGTGCTCTGGATGAGACTGGACACACAGGTATGTGGGCTCAGGATGGGGCCACACCACTGTGCTGCTAAGGGTAACGCTGCCCTGTTCCCCCAGCCACCCTGGGCACTGCCACCTGTGTGTCACCCCCTCCTGCAGTCATAAGTGCCCCCATCCCAATCAGGCTGAAAACTAATGGGATAGGGTTATTTTACAGATAAGTCAATTCCCTTTCTTGGCTGACTGTGTCACTATGATGTTAATTTCAATTTACTGAGCTATCTGAGGTCCTCATTTATTAAAATTTTCAGTGCTTTCCCTAGTCTTAACTATGAAGCCACATAAAGTACCAGAAGCTCAGTCTGCAACAATTTCAGAGAGTTTGGTTGAGTTCTGAGCTGTTCATGACATTTCAAAATGAGAAATATTTATCTGGCCTAAGGTATTTCTATTAAATATTTTCTCTAGCCTTGTAAGAATTTAATCAAAGGCAAGCAGGAATTACAGACTTCAACAGCAAACACACCAGGCGTGCTACACAATGTGTCCTCCTGTTTGGTAACAAACAAGAGATTACTGTTGATCTATGAGAGACTTCAAAAATTTCTGAATTTTTGTTTCTGAGGGAAGGGGCTAAAATCATAAATCATGAATCATAAAAATGAGAAAATCATAAATATGGGGAAAAGAACACTGTTATAATTCCCTTAGGGCTATGCTGAATCAAGTACCCTGCCTCCCGGAGAAAGGCATTGTTTTGAACACAGGAGAGCTATGAAGATTTAGCACTTTAGATTTAAATAAGTGCTATTGATTACATACTTTCCTTCAAAACAGAGCTAGTGACTCCCCCAAGAACAGGAAACGGCTGTGGCTCTGGTCTGAAAAGAGCTTTCCAGAAATGCAGCTGCAGGTTGTCCACATGTGTCACAGCCTCACTCCTAATTAAGTTGCTCAGTACTATTTAGTGATGGACTTGCCACTGCTGGTTGAACTCGATGACCTTAGAGGTCTTTCCAACCTTAATGATTCTGATTCTATGACTCCTTTTAACTTTGTTTTTGCATCTGAGAGGCATAAATTTAGAGGGAGCTCCATGCAAAATGCAATCTTTTCATCGGAATCTAAGATACATATAAGTTATTTTAATATTTGGAAAATTAGATCAAGTATTTTCAAATGATATGTCAATTTTCATTAACATTCTTTATTTTATTCAGATTCCTGGCTCCTTGTTCAATATCTTTAAGACATTTCGGTGGGTCTGTGAAAAAAAATATATTGAAAAAAGTTCCTTGCAAAAAGTATTTTGAAACATATTTCACAAACTTGTTCTCATTTTTAATATCATTGAAAGAGCAAACCTGAGGTTGGAATTGTTTCTGTTTCATCCTCATATTAAAATAATGAAAAATATCAATGCAGCAGTTGAGATCAGGGAAGGAAGATTCAAGAAAGTTTTCTCAAATATCCCAGCATGTAACTGAAATATTTGTAGCTGCAATTTTTTATGTGTGTTTCTCACTCCTTGTCTCATTACCTTGGTTTCAAAAACACCATGTACTTTACACTGTTGCAGCAGCCTGATCCCTTATCTAGGGCTCTCCCAGTGTTTGCTGGCACAGCTGCAGTGCTGATTCTTTGAACTGGAGCGTTGTCTGCAGATTCTTTGAACTGGAGCGTTTTGTTTGTTTGGTAAATTTTCAAAGTGCCAAAGATAATACGTGTGCCCAAGCATAACCCAAGAAAACCTGTGCACAAGATAAAATCCTGGCAGGAACTCCAGCACTCAGGTACTGCCCAGTCCTGGGAGGCTCTGCAGTCCCTGGCTGTGACTCTTGGGTGGCTCTCAACCCTCCTTTCAGCTCACTCCATCAGCACTCAGACCATGTTTTTTAAGGAATGCTATGTTTCAATGTCCCTGAAATGCCTGACTCCTGGGGGACTAAGGAATTTTCCACACTGGGCCCACATCTAAAAGTGGAAAGGTGAAATTCCCTTTGAATCAGGGAGCCCTTTGGGTTCAGTCTGCCTGTCCTGTGTGACACATGGCAGTTGTGTCATTTCAGCTATCTGCAGGGTGGGTGTGTGGGTCAGCAGCACTGCAGCTCCACACTGCAGCTGAGCTCTCCTCCTGGGTCAGCATGTGTGTGTCACACAGCAGGGCAGCACTGCAGCCCCACAGTGCAGCTGGGCTCTCCTCCTGGGTCAGCATGTGTGTGTCACACAGCAGGGCAGCACTGCAGCCCCACACTGCAGCTGGGCTCTCCTCCTGGGTCACAAGTGCTGCCAGGCAGAGTCAGTAAAAGTACAGGCTGCCATTTGGTGACTCGGTGTGAAATGCAAAACTAATGTTAAACAGGGAGAGATCCAGTATCTGAAGGGGGACTACACTGAAGCTGGAGAGACACTCTTCATCAGGAACTGTAGGGATAGGACAGGGAGCAATGGGTTCAGACTGAAAGAGGGGAAATTTAGGTTTAGACATACAGAAAAAATTATATATTGTGTGAGTGGTGAGGAACTGGAAGAGGTTGTCCAGAGAAGTTGTGAATACCCCATTCCTGGAAGTGTTCAAGGCCAGGCTGGATGGGGTCTGAGCAACCTGGTCTTGTGGAAGGTGTCCTGGCCCTTGAGACGTGGGTTGGAGCTAGATGGTCTTTATGGTTCTTTCCAAAGCAAACCATTTTTTGATTCTATATTGAGTTATGTTCATGCTTATATTGAGTTATGTCCATGCTTGCTCAGGAGAAATTAAACAGGATAAAACATGGTTCTTCATTAGGAAGTTAATTTTTTCTGAAATTCCTGAATTCCCTTCCTGAACCTGGTGGGAGATGAAGATGTCAAGTAAATCACAGCTTTCAGCTGTTCCTGCTTCAGTTTGAGATTATTCCATGCAATTTGGCTCTAAAACTATTTATTCTAGGTTTGAAAAAACACCACAAAGGACCAAAAAGTATAGAAACTTGCTAATACTGACACCAGGTAAACAATTCAGATTCCTCATATCTGTCTACAAGAGGCATTTTTCTTGCCATATTTCCAAATATTGCTTTTTAAAATATGTTTAAATATGAAAAATCAAAGGTGTGTGATTCTACTGCATGGCAACAATAGGTGCAAGCAAGAAAAATATCAGATGGTGGAAAGAAAGAGTTTTACTTTTAAACACAAGTATTTATTTATGAAAATACTTGTTGAACTCAAGCAATTATTTTTAAAAATCCACCAAATAATACATAAGGTAATGAGTTTTTCTTTGTTTTAAATAACGAACAAAAATTCAAAGCATCTCTATTCACCTAACGAGTAAACAGGAAACCTGTTACTGATATATGTAATCCTGATTCTCCCAATTAGCTTAATTTATGTGGAATACTTAAAACCCAGAAAGATTATACTTTTATGCATGGTTTGGCAGAAATAATATACCTTCTTCCTCATTTTTCTGACAAAATACTTTTTTTTTTTTTACAGTGGAAAACCATCTGTGTGTATTCAGTTGGGAAAAAAAAATCTCTGTCTTTCAGCCTTCTTTAAAGGCAAGAAGCTCAGTGCTGCTTATCTGAGCAGTGAGCAATCCCCTGAATGTTAACTGCTCATTGTTAGTGCTGGACCATGATAACAAGGTAGCTTATCCTCTCCATCCTAGGAAACCACAGCAGGTGATGGGCCCCTATCATTTACCATAAATCATTAGAGATTACTCATATTGCCCTTTCCAAGACAAAGATGGCAGCAGTTCAAGGATGCAAGGAGATATTTAGATGGCATTGTGCAAACCTGAGTTTTCTGCACCTCACTGAAATATTTGTGCTACCCTCACTACATTTTTTTTTTTAATTTTTATGACGCCATCTTTATATGTGCTACCTCTTTTAACCCTGAAAATCATGGATGGAAGATAGCTGATTTTAGCTGATTTGGGTCTTCTGTAAACCGGTATTTATTTAGGAACAGAAAAGTTGTTGTTAGGCTGTAATATGTATTTTGGCTTGGGTAGCTACAGGCACCCCTCCCAGGTGAGTTCAGCCAGCCTGCAGGGGGCTCAGCAGACGAGCTGGATAAGCTGCTGCTCCTGCAGCCCTCCCTGGCACAGGCTGTTTCTTGCAGGGGCTGTACATCTCACATGCACCTCTGCAGCCAGACCCTCCCCAGAGCCAGCAGCCCTGGGCCAGCCTGGTGCTCACACACTCCTGGTCAGACCACCTTGCCCTGCCCCTCTCTCCTCTCAGAAGGGCTGGCAGGGTCCCAAGCAGCTGGAAGAAGAGGCACTGCACATCTCCAAATCATGCTGCAGGCACCCCAGGTGCTGTTTGCTTGGGCCCAGGCTGCAGATCTCCTATAACTTATTTCTCCATTGTAAGAGCTTCCCTAGAAAGCCTGAAGTTTAATTGGACAGGCCACCTTGAAAGGCTCAGCACCTTCAAATTGGTGGTTTCATGAGGATTCACACTTAACCCATGAGTCCTCACACAGGTAGGGCAGCTGTGCATCCACAAAGGGATGAAAGACTTCCCCTTGGACAGAGTCCCCCCTTGGAAAGTCACTCACTGCTGGCCAGCTGGATTAATATTATATGTCTACCTTGCACTTCATAATAATTGAGCACAGCAATTGTAAAATCTTTAAAGAATAGAGACTGAATAACATTCTGCTTAATGCTACAATTATCAATGAAGACTATGTCTCATTTTTTATTAAAATCACATCTAAAAGTCATTTTATAAGTGCCTAATTGCTTGTTTATGGAAATAGCTACTTCAAATGATTTCTGTGATTAGCTTGACTGTTTCACTCTAAGTGGATATGAATTAAAGAGAATCAATCCTAGAATTCTTTTGAAATAAAAGATTGAATCTATCTTAATGAAAATTAATTACACTTACTGGCAAAATGCCTGCCTTGTGCTGAACATCTCTTTATAAGTGCTGCTCCATGTTTTCAAGGCAAGTCAGATCCACCCAGTATGTTTCTTTGAAGTTTGAAATGAATAGATCTGGGCTTTGTGTTAGCACTTCCAGCTGCAGAGTCAGGCAGTGTGTTATCCACACCAACATCTCTCTGCAGCTGGGTTTTAGTGGGCTGCATTTGACACCAGGCTCTGCACTGAGGCAGAGAAGACCATAACACCTGTCCATTGAGCAAGTCTTCTTGTCCAAAGCATTTCAAAGGGTTAAAGGAATAAAAAAAAAAATTAATAATTAAATAAAAACCAAATCAAAGCAGGTAGAAATGGGTGGCCCACTGTCCCTGGAGGTCAGCAGTAAAGTTGAGCATAGTTCCAAAGGTGCAGGGTGCCACTCTCCTGCCCATAGCACTGAGAAAAGCAGGCAGCCAGCCTTGTTGAGCATCCACCTTGTGCTCACCAATCCATGGAGAAGGACAGGCACACCCAGTGCACATCGTACCCCCTGTTTTGGACACCTCCCTGTGCATGAGACATAGAGCCCCATTTCCCATCTCCCACATCAGCTCAGGCTGGCCACATGGGCTGAATGCCTAACTTTTAAACGGCTGATGTCTGTCCAGGTAAGTCCCACCACACTTATCTGAGTCTCTCTGCCCAGGGCCCCTCTCTGTCCAGCCCTGTCTCCCTGCTGGCCAGCAGAAGGGCGCACCTGATGTCCCATTATTCTATTCTTACCAGCTGCTGCCCTGTCACCACCATTTCATGTCACCTCAGGCAGGTTCTTAGGAGGGTTTAACAAGGAGAAGGGGTCTTTTACTCCCCATAAGTCACCTGAACGGGGCACATAGGAGATCTCTTCAGATGGTGGTTCAGGTCTTTGCTCATTTGTCCCTCTGGGGCTGTCAAACTTCCCACTGGCACAATAAGCAGAATTGGCTGTGAAAACACTCCCAATGGCCACAGGGACCCTGTGGGATGACTTTAGACAACTTGCTCAAGCTCTGTTAGACCACAAGTTTAACTTATGGCCTGTCTCCCCTGTGCCATGTGGTTACTCATGTAGCAGACTGAATAGGGAGGAAAAGTCAGAATGAAAATGTCTTATTACCATAGATTTATTCAGAAGAATGTAACAGCAAATCCAGGAAGTTCTCAAGCCAATCTCATGCCTACAGTCCTTACACTTTTGCTATCTGTGCCAGAGGCTGAAGGTAAAGAGCAAGAGAAATGGTCCTTGATCTGATACACGCTCATATGTGCCATGAAAGGGACAATCTGTAGGAAAAAACATAATTTATTGATGGCCAAAAGGAAACTTGGGAAAAGTGGGTGTGTTTCTCCCTGTAAGTGTAGTGTTGCATTTCAGGGAAGAGGCAAGCTGCATAGTTTCATCTGAGTGACAGAGTCTAGGTTGAAAAACACACTAATTTTATGCCCTCACTCAGTAGGTAGCAGTCTCCAGGCAGGACTCACCTCTTTCCAAGAAGTGGAGCCCTTTGAGAGAGTGGTGAGCACTAAACTCTAGGAGGGCGTTTCAAGTTCAGTTGTTTGTTCCTGGAGGAAAAATCATTGAGCACTTCTAATCATTCTGAATGTGCATTCAGCACCAGGTGCTGGCAATCTAGAACAAGCCAGGAATTGATTCAGGAAGGGTGACAATCCATTACCATGACATGCACTTAAAAATATCTTAAAGAGACCACATAGCATTTGCTTTTTATAAAAATTAGAACAGCAAGATGAGAAGGCACAGCTTTATTAGCAGTGCACTCTGAGGTCAGCTGAAGACACAGCCCACGTCATTTCAGTTTCCAAGTGCATGTGTGCAAAAGCTTAATTACAAACTACAAGACCGTACATATTTCATAAAATGTGCGTAAATTTGATATCTCCTATGAATACTATTTATTGCTTTGTAAAGTAATGTATGTATGCATTCAGCCATCTGTATAGAATGTAAATGTCTCGTATTGATGTGGACAGAGGCAGTGCAGTTTATTTTATCTGAAACATGCTTTGCTTTCCTTTTCCAGAGGCTGTATAATCTGCTATGAAAAACGGTGAAAAATAATTTCCCTATTAAAAGAAAATTTGCATTAATGTCAATGTCTCACCTCTCTTGAAATAGCATTTAGAAGGAAATTTAGAAGAAAAAACGTCAGAAAGTCAAAATGTGTTGCAATTTGGACTTTCTTCTGTGACTTTGATGTATTTTCTAATTTTATACAGTATGCTTTTAAAATTGCTCATGAATGGCCTCTACATAAACATGGACTCAGCTGAAGACGCTGTCAAATGTGAATATTGAATTGCACAAAACTTAAAGCTAATAAAGCATGACAGACAAAATAGATGAAATCCGCTGCTTTTTAGTTAGAAGAAAATCCACAAGTCTTATCAGCATTTTTATCCACTTCCTTTTGTGTCAATTTTCAAGCATTAGAAAGGGTTCTCTTCCAGTGACCAAACAGACAACACCAGAGGCTGTGCCACCAAAAATCCCACTGAGAACCTCATCCCAGGTCCAGTTTGTTCCCATGGGCCACACTGGACTGGCAACAGGTGTGCAAACCCAAAGGGCTTGGCAGGGGTTTTTGAAACTCCCATTTCTGCCACCACTGACCTGCAGCAGTGGTGGAGATGTGAATGCAGCACCAGGAGCCGTGGAGGGAGCAGGGGAGAGAGGAGGACACAGACAGAGCAATGAAAAGCTGCAGTCAGCATTGCCTGTAAAAACAAAGGGCTCAGAGCAATTGTATTAGAATAATTGGATACATCTAACAGTTATTGGCTGTGAAACTCAGCTGCATAAGGTTGATTAATTAATGGAAAAATACAGAGGCATGTTGTGAAAGCTCTCCTGCGATATGTTGGCATCAGTGGGATTTGTGTCTGGCTCACTGGAAGGAGACTGTGAGTGACCTTTGCTTCAACATCCATACCACTTTGAGCCTCTGTTACACAACAGTTTTGGCCCTCTAAGAATCATTGCAGCTCACAATTGAAGGAGATGTTGCTTTTGTGGAGAGTTATTGCACTTGAGGTCATCAATCCAATCTACCAAATCTGTGGCTATTTTCCATCCTCATTACAAACATTGTGAGCTGGATGCAGATATAGGAATGTAGGAGTGCTGCAGGAGGCAGAATGTCACACTAACTTCAATTTCTTCTGCTTGGCATTGTTTGATTCAGATTCATAATGCAGCTCACACTTTGTTCCATGTTTGACTTACTATTAATAATATTATTTAAAGTGTAAACAGTATAGACAACTGACAAAAGACTGTTTATTGGAAAGGTTTTCTTTACATGTTTATGCCCTCCCTCATTTAAAACTTCGATTTATTTTTCTATTGTGTTGGCTACAGTTCTGTTATATATAATTACACAAAACTGCTTCTTATATTGCATTATCTTTCAAGTGATCTGTGTATTATAATGTTAAACACTATGAAATCTGAATACTGCATTTGAGTAGGTATTTTTCACAGATTACATGTATCAAAACAGACCTTTCACTTTGCATGTAGCATTAAAAGGTATGGAGTACAGTAATACCCCATTAGTTTAATTTTTTTTTTTAATATAGCACTTTGCACAAATTGGAAGGTCCCTTATACTCACTGGAAAATCTATAGAGAAAAGTGTTGCAAGACATTTCATAGCACTGCACGAAATGAAGTGCCCAGAGACTGCAAACTCTACAAGTCTGCAGTCTGGTTTCTTTCTGCTCAGGCAGACAAGGCTAGTACGAGTTGTGCTGGCACATCAGCCATTTCATGACTTGAACACACGAAGAAGTAAAGAAATTCTCTGAGCAACCTGTTCCAGTGTCTCAGAGTAATGAAGAATTTCTTCCTGACGTCTAATTTAAACCTGTGCTTTTTCAGAGTGAAGCCATTCCCCCTTGTCCTAGAACTACAGGCCATTGTAAGAAGTCCAGCTCTCTGTTCAGCTGCTTTGGGTGCTGGAAGGCTGACAGCAGGTCATCCCAGAGCCTTCTCCCCTCCACGCTAAACAGCCTCAGCTCTCTCATGCTGTCCTCGTAGGAGAGCTGCTCCAGCCCTTTGTCCTTCTCATGCTGGGTCTCCAGAGCTGGATGCAGAATTCCAGGTGAGGTCTCATGAGAGTGGAGTTGAGGGAATGAATCCCTTCCCTCAACACCATTTCTGATGCAGCTGAGGACACTGTTGGCTTCCAGGGCTGTGAGCACACATTGCTGGGTCACGTCCAGCTCCTCGTCTACCAACACCCACATTTCTTAGAATAGCTTTGTCATATAATACAAAGAATGGCAGAAAGAATCACCTTATGCTGCCTGACATTACTTTCAGATAATGAAAATAATCATTTCTACATTAAGTAGAATTGTTCTGCAGCAGAACTGTGCTTCTCTTTTTTTCTGCTGCATCTTGTCCAATGTTGACATTAATTACCATTTACATTGTATTTCTATTTGCATGGGAGATCTTGGGAACTCTCTACTGGAAAAATACATTTCTTTGCTGTTTCATGCCATCAGACTTAGGGATTTATTAAGATACTCATTAAGAAAATATGTCAAGTCTCTTACCTAATAGGTTTTATTAAGTTTGGGTTTATTAAGTTTTCTGCCACTGGCTTAAAGGACACCCTTACCAGGAAGTGAAATTAATGAAGCTTTTGTTTCCATATTATATTAGGAATATTATCTGCACCCTCATTCAGAGCTGGTCAAATGTAAATAAAGATATCTTTACTGGGTGTTACTCTAGGGTCCCTCAGGCCACTTAATTCAGTTTAATCAATAAGATTGAGAACTGATTCTTAAGCTTTCTTGTGTAACCTCAACTTTTTACTAGTCCTCCTGGAATAGAGATTATTGGCCTTTGATTAAGGTAGATTATTATTTTCTTTATTATAATTTTTATTTGTAGTAAAAGTGTGAATTCGTTAAGCTTGAGGCGACTTGTGTAAAGTAAACTTGAGACTTGTGACTTCAGTAAACTTGTGATCCCAGTTTCCACGTAAGAAGGGAACAGATTTGATAAGTCACTATACATTCACACAAACACAACAGATCTTAGAACAGGCTCTAAAATTCAAATTAAGGCAGAAGATCTAAAAACACCTTTTCTTGCACTGAAAAGTGAAATAAAGCATATGGTATTGGGCTAAACAAATAAATTTTCCTGAGAGAAAAACGTGCTCTCCCTGCTGCCTCGCCAGCCCAGGATAATTTCCTGCAATGACACTCTCCAAAGTCTGCTCAGTAGATCTTTTCCAGGAACCAGAGGTGCAGGAAGGACCAAACAAAACATCACTATAGCTGCGTTGTGGTGTTTCATCCATTGAAAAACTTGAACTGAAACATTTCTGATGTTAGAGAAAGTGTTACCTGCAGCCCTGGCTTCTTGGCAGACTTTTTCTAGATGCCATGTGAAAATAAGGCTTCAAAGAAAACAGCAAAGATGGATGGGGTGAGTCTCCTCAAGCAAAGCAAGATGCTTTTTGATAAAATTAGGCCAAGTTACTACTTACAAGTTACTGGTGCCTGGTGAAAAGAGGAGAGAGACAACTGAAAAAAAGTGATGGAGACATCTAAAAGAAAGGCTGAAGTTTGAAAAAGTGACTGGCCATACAGGCCAGCATTACTTTCAGTGAAGAAAACAGGGTTATCCTACTCTTTTCAAAGATCGAAACATCAGGACACTTCTCCATACATTGCAGGCTCTGCTATTACCTCTAGCATGGGCACTGCAGAGAGCTAGATTCTCACCTAGATTAGGCTGTTCATTGAAAACAGGCAATCACACTGATTTCACTCCTGCTAAAGATTTAATCCCTTTTTATTACATTATTTTAAGGAGTATAATTGTTATGATGAATTTTTGTAAGAGCACAGGATTGGTTTTCCATCTGAATGTGGGTGTTCACAGCATATGGAAGATGACAAGGTGAATGTAATCATAATTTCCAAAAAAGCAAAGGTACATGGGTACAGACAAAATAATGACTTTTGCTTTAAGATTTTGCTTCTCACTGCAGTGAATTTTATAATTAAACTAAATGCAGTATAGACAAAGTGCAAACACCAGAAAAGAAATTACCTGTGCTTTCATAGTCAGCATTTCCCTAAGAGCTACATCTCCACAGGTATCAGGGGAAAAAAATAACAATAATTTTCATGCTTCTAAATGATGAGTTATAGGAAATCTTGACAGCTCCTTTATAAAGTAGTCTTTTTGCTTAAGCACTTATCAGTGTTGTCAGTCAGTTTAAACTATAATCTCAATGACAAGTTCATCTTCTCCCTGTGTGCTGCAATGATTATGAGCTGGACACACAACAGAACACAGAACACTCCTACCTTTCATTGAGGCTGGATGGTCCATTGGCTTCAAGAGGCTGTGAGAATCTGATAGATTCTTCTTACTGAAGGATACAGGGAGTTAGGTGTTGGTTTGGGTTGACTACAGCTTCTGCACCTTCCAAAGTGGAGAAACAGGCCTGTCTTGAACACTGGAGAGGCATGTGATTGTGTGCCTTCTCCTGGCTGTATATGAATGGTCCTTGCCTGCTGATGGTTGTTCTTGTGTTTGTCTGGCATGGATGTGTGGGTTTAGAGATGCTTTAAAAAAAAAAGAGTTCTCAAAATGCAGTTTTTAATTGTCATTTTAGCTATGTATGGGACAAGTCATTCTTGTGATGAGTGTTTGTTTGTGATGAGGGTAAATTCTCCCCTTAACGGGAATATTCTTAGCCACAGATATTCGTTTCAAACCATCCTTAGTCATCCTGAGGCAGCTCCCATTTGAAGTGGCAGATTCCCACTGAAGTCCTTTCTAATCTTTGGAAAAGATGGCACCAAGGCTGAAGAGTCAGATCACAAGTTCACATTTCTTTTCAACATTGCTTTGAGCACATGTCCCTGATGGCGTTTAAAGGGCAGGGGAGCAGCATTCAGGCTTGATGGGGTACAGGTCTAGCAGCTGCACAGGTTTGTTGGAACTCTGAATGTCTAGCCTTTTCTAGTGCCTAATTCCAGTACTGCATTCTGCACAAAGTTGGGATCCTTGGAATGCTTCCATGTAAGTGTCCTGGATTGGCTATAAGATGCCTGTATCCCCAGTCATCTGCTCTGTTTAGGCTGGATTATAAGTGTTGTGCCTTTAAGATTTGCTCCGAGAGCGAAGTGGGGAGAGAAGAAGCGCGGAATTCGTTATCAGNTTTGGTTGGGTTTTTTTGTGCTAGTGAATGCTTTGTCTGTTAAATAAATAGTTTTTTCCACTTTTCTCCTAAGGAATTGTTTTTTTCCCCAGACCAGTGACTGGGAGGGGCCATTTTGGATTGGCTTCTCCGAAAGTAAACCCTCCTGAGGTTTCTTCCTAAATTTTGGCTCTGAAACTGAACCAATACAATGGCAATTATTTTGGCTCCCAGTGCACTCAGTCTGCCTCTGGCTGATGGTGGCATACCTGCCTTTAGGCAGCCTGAGGGAAGTGCAGATCCTAGCTGGTACCACCACATTCCAGAATTTTCCTGAGGAAGCTCCAAGACTTGATTCTGTCAGTACATAGAGGAATACATTTCCATGGAAGCCACAAATGCAGCAGCAGTCAGGTATGGACATCACGACGCCAGCCCTGGTATGAGCTCTCTGCCCAGGTGACCTGGCTGTGCTGCATCAGAGCACTGCAAACTTGCACTCCAGGGTGCCTTCCAGTAACTTCCTTGCATGTCAGTTTTTGTAAGCCAAACAGGAAACACTAGTTCAGCTAAGAGATTCAAGGGCATCTTTCAGTGGAGACATGCTTGTATTTGAGATTTATAGTGTCCTGCATAAAATCATGACTTACTGCTTATGCCATGGAAATTTCAATTCCCATGATAATACAATCTTTTTCAAACCTAGTTAAGAGATGCCTTATTATAGCTCTTGAAGTAGATCACAAAGTCTGAAATTCCCATTAGATTAATTAACATTCTGAAGGCATGCTCCTAAGACACTTTGTGAGAGCCCAGGACGAGAAATAAGTTTCATAATGACACCCACTCTGGTACTGCCTTCCAAAATGCCCAAACCTTTCAGGGTAGCTTATCACTTATGTGCCATGAATGAAATGTTTATTAGATGCTCTGCATCTGTCCCCTGTCTTTGCAGAATGTTTTCTTGAATCTCTCTAGACACAAATTCTATTACTGTTTTTAAATTGCCTTTCAGAACTTGTTAATCTTCTCCATTCTTCAGTAGTTCTGCAAGTTTCTCTGCACTCCTGAAAGATTATTTTAGTATCATAGACATCAGAATTTCTTTTTAAATATAAGGTTTAATCTGTACTTTATAATTCCTATTATCAGCAGGAAATTAGGATAGCATCCAGACAATTTGCAGAAAACTAGGATACAAGAAACAGCAGTGAGTAAGAAGCCTTCAATAAGTGTATAACTGCAAGATAAATATTTTGGGAATTTATTGCTTATCTTGATTATTTGCCATATTGGTATCTCCAGAGCTGCTGGAAAGAAGTGAGAGAAAAATCTGTTTTCTATGGTTTTGGCTGGGATAGAGTTAATGTACTTCACCAGGCATGGGGCTATGTTTTGGATTTGTGCTGAAAACAGTGCTGATGAAGGAAGGAAGGAAGGAAGGAAGGAAGGAAAGATGACCAATCACAGCTCCAGCTTTGATCCATCTGATGGGGTGTCCTAGGGTGTATGCATCCATGCCTAACAGAGATACCTGTTTATAGGTATATTTACCTCACCCTGCAGCTAAGTTTCTTGCTTTCTATGCAAATTAGTTATCACACACAGTTTGTTCTTCTAGACCTTGCTGGAAATGAGTCAGAGGGCTTCAGGGATCTTTGGTGGTCTTTCTGGGAGATGGCAGAACACCTGCCTGCCCATGGGAATTGGCTGCATGGGGCTGAGCTGCCAGCTGGGGGTAAACCAGGACACAAATCTTGCTGTCATTCAGAGTGATCTGCAACAGATGGAAGGGTAGACCAAACTTCTCACTCTTATGATATGCTGCTAAACCACAAATATACATGACATTTTTCCCCCTAGTGGATGTTTCTGTTTGTGAAATTAGAGGGGATGAAGCAGAGAGTCATTTCTTTTGGCTGTGCCAGCTGAAGTAGAAAAGATGATCTAAAAGATTCTCAAGTGTTCTCTTTAGTTCAGAGGTGCAATTCCTACCCTGACACCCACCCACCCCCACTAATCTGCCCCCAAAAGCTAGAAAAAGGAATAAAAATTATTCTTTGCTTTTTACATTTTGGACTACATCCCTTTGGAGCCAAACATCAAACTTTACCCCTCTCTCTCTCTAGGAATAGTTTCCCGGATAAGAGCTATCCAGTTTACAAGGTATGACACCAACTTCTGGAGCTGGCACACCCTCTTCATGCTCCTCTCCACCTCTCTCTGGTGTCAGCTGCCCTTATGGTCCCCTTCAAAGAGAATTGGTTGTGACAGTTGTACCTGAAGGCTTTTGCAGCTAATAAAAAAATAACCCTGGCTTTTGGTGACCTGTAGTTCATGCCCTGATTCCATGAAAGGTCTAGTAATAAGTTTTTCTACCTCACAGGATGATGACCAGTGACTGATGTTTGAGAGGTAAGTCAGCCTTTCACAAAAATTTCATTACTCTGTTTCACCAGGTCAAAAGGCTTGGGGAACGAGACACTTAAAGAGCTGTGACAGAGGGAGCAGTGAATGAGCAGGAAATGAAAAGGGCTTGTTGCCTGCAGCAGTTCCCCCTGCACTGACTCAGGAGGAGCTGTCTGAGAAGGGACTCTCATTGTTCTGGCATCTCCATTACCAGGGAGAGGAATGAATTCTTCACTGCAGCACCTCACCCAGGAAACACAGCCAGAGCCCATGGGTTGGGTTGTCAATGGGAGCAGAGTATGTGACACTGTCATTTCAGCATGTACCCACTGCTCATCCTCCTTGCTGTCCTGGGAATTCAATTCATTCCGTCTCTCCTCTGCATTTTTATTTACACTAAAATACTGTGATCTGCATGTATGAAGTATGTGATGATCCATATGCAAGCTGTACCGCCATCATACATATTTTACTGGAAATATAAATTATACTCTGTTCTCTTGTGTACTTTCAAAATATATATAATTGCTCCATGTAACATTTTGGTTGTCTGATTATTCCAGCTGTATATATATTATCTCTGAGCCAATAAATTATGGCAGATGTAAAGGTAATATATTTTAGAGAACGGAGACAGTCTTTGTTGTTGACTGCAGGGGTGAGAAGGGAAGAGAGCAAATCTGACAACACAGGACCATGTAGTCCTGTAAAGAACTGTAAATTGTGGAGAGCTAGAGATGAGCTATGCTGGGTACTCAGGAGACTGGAATGGGGAAGTGTCAAGGAGTAAAGTCCTACTAAAGCAGTTTGCTGCTGCAAATAATGATTTGTCTTAGTGAGTTTGAGAATCTTCCTCACTTATGTTTTGCCTGTGTAGCTCCATTCTCTCTAAATAGGCAAAACCAACAAATACACTATTTTAGCTGCTTGTGTATTTTACAAGATAGGACCCACAAGCTTCAATTAATACAGTGTTGCTGGAGCAGTGGGGCAAGAATTATCATGTTACAAGACACATTAACTATCATGACCAAATATTTTTAACTGCAGTGACTCTCTGTTGCAGTGACTGGCTCAACTGAGAAGTTTAGAAAACAACAAACTTCAGAAAGATGCATGAAGGGGTCTGAGTAGCTTCTCTGTCACAGGTGTGAGCCAGTGCTGTCTCAGGTGGCTAATTTCAGAGATTTTGCCAGACCTCTTTCTGAATTGTTCTTTTCTATATCCAGCCATAAGTCTCTCCTTGTGATTTAGTCCTTGCATAGCTTCAGTGAAAGATTTCTGTTTGATCCACACTTCATCCCACTCCACTTTGCAATGCCATCTCAGTCATCATCTGGAAAAGAGGGAGTTGTCTGTGTGCTGAGGGCTTTTCTCACCACACCAAACATGAGGAACAGCATTCCCCACACCAAGTCCCTGTGGGAGCTTCATTCTGACTCAGGTTTGTCAGGGAAGAGGGATTAATCCACTGTGAATGCCTTCAGCAGATATCCCAAACAAACACCACAATTAACTTAGCTGTGCTCCTCTGTCTTTTCCACCGAAGCTATTACTCAACTTAATGTCCTCCCTTCAGGACATGAGCCCAAGTATATCTGCTCTGTGGAAGGCAATGCCTACTTCATCTTCCCTTAGTGTTGCCAGTGCAGAATATGAAGATTTTGGTCAGCAAATAGATAAAGCGAATTCCCAAAGTTTCCTAGAAGGATTTAGGCAAAGCAAAGGCTTGATGTAGTGCAATGTCCATGGCAGAGCTTCATCAGTAGCAAGTGGACCTTGGAAACCATGCAGTGATCCTCACTGTCTCCAGTGGCCTCTATTCCCCTTGTCTGGAGGCAGGAGTAGCCCACTGTGGCATCCTGGTTGCCCCTCTGTGTTCAGGCACCGGTAAGAGGTGGAAAGCCATGAGGGGGAAAAGGTGCTGAATTGTGCTGCTTCTTGTACCCCAGTTCCTGGCTTCAATGTGATCTTCTTTCCTGCACCACCTAATGGAGTGGGGGAAGTCATGCAGGCAAGTATCTTTATAAATGTACAGTCATTCCTGATCTGTAAATACCACAAACCGAGAAGAGAGAGAAGTAACAAACCCATGAATATCATCCTCCCTCAGCTGCTCCAAGGAAAGTGAGAAATTCATGCTCTTGTGGCTGGGTACTCCCACTGAGAGCATCCTCTTCTCTGTGCAGGGAGGATTTCAGAGGCCTAATCATGCATGTCACTTCTTGATGCTGCAACTGAGACTGTGTCCTGCCATGGCACCATGCCTGGGAAAAAGTGTAATTGCTGAAGCGTGGCCTCAGATGCTGAAGGAAAGAAAGGAACTGCAAGTGTGTATGTCTTAGAATAGATATTGCAGTAGGGATATTGTTGACAGTACACCAGGCCCCTGGGTTGAATACCAAGCTATTGTATACAATGCAAAAGGCTTGGGGAAGGGGAAAAGCTGATGACTACAAATTAGCTGTTTAGGAAGCCATTAACGTGGCCTCTGGAAAGTTCTTTATTATGCACTCTTTTACTTTATTTGGGAAAAAGGATAGTGGTGGGGATGGAGACATCTGAGAACGTCAGATGAGAATCTGTGCTATGGAGTAGGGGAGCAAACTAAAGGCATGATGTGAAAGCACAAGTTATTTTGCAAAATTTGTTTGAAAATACTGTGGGAAGGTATGACTGTAGCTGCTCTACCCTGGAATGTGATCAAGCAGCTTGGAAAATGTCCTGTTTGCAAAGCTATTAATAGTGGATTGAGAGGGGTTGCCATGTGCTGGTTTTGCTGTTTTGAATTATGCTAAAAGCAGCCTGGCTAACTAACCCGAAATTAACATCCTGATAGTGAGGCAAATATTTGGCAGATAAGCTGCTAAACTCACCTGGAGACATATGATGAGCAGTTGATCACTTTATAGTATAAAAGGCCAGTCCACTTTCATAGAGTTAGGTTCTTCCAACATGTTCCTGCTTGGAATGTGTGACGTTTACTCCCTTGGGTAGGGGAGAGGCCCCCCACAGATACTCCTTGAGGTTAAGAGAGAGGCATCTGCCCACAAGCACTGGTGGTGAGTTACATCAATCTCTACTTAATAATTGTTTCTTTTTGCTAGCTTTAATATAGTTGCTTTGATATAGTGCACTATACTATACTACACACTGCTGGTAGTTTTAGCTTTTTATACTGTGTAGTAAGTAACTCTGATTAAGATCTTTTGTCTAATCATTTGTCATAATAAAGAATTCATATTGTATGAATGTATCTGATTTGCCATCATTAAAGCCTGCAGGACAAAGCCACTCAAGCCATTGACAGTCTGTGGCTAAGATCAGATCCATCTGTCCCCAGGCTCCTCTCTGAGAAAGAGTTTAGTACACAAGGGGCCCTTTCTGTACCTCATGGCTCACTGGCAGGGCTGCCCTAATATACTTTCCCTGAAGCTCCCACAACAATGACTTAAAGGCTTCTCATGCTGTGGTATTACTGATGTAGAGTATAGGATGAAAATGAAAAATATCTGTGTATCAGATGATGAAAGCCTAAGTACAGTACAGCATGAAGGACCAGCAGCACCCATAGGGTGGTGAGATCTTGCCCTGATACAGAGCAGAGCAGACTATTGTGCAAAAGTAGAACCAATACAACAGTCAAAAGAGAAAAAGGCAAAATCTTTAGAAATATTCAGTGATATCCTCTGTAGGTATTCTTCCATCGGAGTCCCCATAGCACTACTAAAGGCAAAAAAATACCACAGGGAAAGATGGAGACTGCTCACCTATTAAGAAATCTCTTTTCTTTGTTGTTTTTTTAAGTCCTTAAATCATTAAGTTAATGGGCAGACTTTGCACTTTGTAGCTCTTTGAAAGGATGTGTGCTGAAACTCATGTTATCCCACATGTTCATATGTCATCTGGAAAAATGAAGTAATGAAATTTTCTGATGATACTCTATTATTGAAGGCAATAAAATGGAATTCAACTGTGAAGAGTTGCAGATGGCTCACAATACCAACTGATTGTGAGAAAAATGGCAGATGAAATGCTGATAAATATGAAGTATTGCACATGGAAATAAACATTCTTAACCATGCATAACAGTGATGAGCTCTAAATTAGCTATCAGCAAGCAGGAAAAAAAAAGATTTTTGAGTTGCCATTGACAATTACAATAAAATCTCAATGCCATGCTCAAGAGCCGTCAAAAAAGTAAATAGAACATTAAGAATTCTTGAGAAAGGAACAGAGAACAAGCAGAATCATAATCCTCTGTCACTGTATGATCATATTGTGAATGTTATGTCCTGTTCAGATTCTTCCCTTCTCCAGGAAAACAGAAGTAGAATATATATATGAAGGCAAGAGCAGTCAAAGCCTTGAAATGCCTTTTGTATGGAATAGCTTTTGTATGAAGGTTAAAGAGTTCAAAATGTTTTCATCCTTGAAAGAAAAGGCTCAGAGAGGAGCCTGTGTGTCTTCATGTGTATACAGCCATGAATGGCATGCAGCAGTGAATAGGGACTCATATTCGCTACCTCTCACAACAAAATAAATAAAGGTCAACTAATTAAATTCTCAGGCATCATGTTTAAAACTTTAAAAGAAATGGTGGTTGTCTTTCATGTGGTGGAGCCAAGCATTTTAGACAAGGATAAAAGCCATAAAATCAAGCACTTTGTCTATAATTCACACAACATTAGAGATTATTTCTGGACACAAGCAATGTGAGTAGCCTCAAACGCAACCTGGCTAGAAGGGTAAAATTACTGAACAGAACAAAATGTCTGCTGAAATAGATTGACAGAGAAAATTCCTGCCAGCCTGGGAGCTGTGAGCCTGGGATCTAGGCCTGAGAACCAGAAACATACTTGAAAAATGCAGCAGCTGATCTCTTTGAAATACACCCAGGGTGCCTAGAAACTAGAGGCATTCTGAGATACCACCAAAAAGTGCAAAAACAAGGGCCTGTAATGACCATTTATGATCTGAAAATGTGAAAAAGAAAGTCTAGAAAAATAAAAATTTATTGGAAAAAGTCAGAAAGCATGACCTATCATTTGTTATTTGTGAAAAATCATTTTGCAACATCTATTGGATGCTTGAAGGGATAATGTCTACATCCTCTTATGCCTCTGCGATATGAAAATGACTTAATTTTTATGCAAAATGAGTAAAACAACTGAGAACTATGCATGCTGCATGCATTTTTTTCTTCCTTAAACAGGCTAAATTCTCCACATGAACTCTTTACAAGATCCTGGACTCTCACTGGAGATCTGGCTGCGAGCACTGTGATGTGAGACTCTGAAATGAGAGTCTCTCTGTTATCTTACTAGACACGCTTTGGACCCACTTTCAGAGTCAGGTTTGTTCTCCCACCTGTGAGATGATTTGGCCTCTTCTGCAACCTGTCTAACTCATTTGGCATAGGTATTGTGCATCTGTGTAAGTAATCTGTCATAAGCATGTGTGCTGCTAATTGTTGATAAGCTTGTTTCACTAGTGATGAGAGTGTAGTAACCTGTAATAGTCCCTACACCTGCTAGTGCTGGCTGGCTATTGCCTGCTACAATATCGATTGCTGCTATACACTTGATTGTTGCTATACCACTGGTTGGTGCTGATAGTAATTTGTAATGGCTTGAGAGATAGATACCTGAACTTTATTGATAATATGTATCCTTGCATAGCCTTTGTGGTGATCTATAATAAAAACAGAGACATTTAGAAGATAAAGCCTCTTGTGTCCTTGTGTATTAAAAAATCCTGCAAACCCACGGTCATGATCTCTATATACCCATGGGCTGGATAACCTTTTAGGCCATGACAACCAGTCACTGGCCCAGTTGGACCTGGGAGCGCTTGCACTCTCCTGGAGAGCTGCAGGACATACCTGATGAGTTAGCACAGGCCAGGGAACTGTCTGTCTACAGCCAGTTTTAGAGGGTAAAATATTTCCACAGTGCAGATGTGCTCACACTGGTCTTCTGACGTTCCCCAATTGGCCTCTATCTTCATTAAACCACAGTGCCCAAAACTGGACAAGATATTCCTGCTCGGTTCTTACTGATACACTGGGTATTTTGCCAACTCCACGTGTGTTTATAGATCTTGGTACGTTGTTTGCCTTTTTCATAACAGTACAGCGTTGTTGTGTTCTGCTCATGATCCTTCTCCAAAACAGCGACCTGGCTGCTTGTTAAATGTACTGTGCCCAAGCAGCTGGGTGCTCATCTCTTGGAGCATTTCCTTGCAGTTGTCCTTAGCTGGAAGCTCATCTCTTGGAGCATTTCCTTGCAGTTGTCCTTGGTTTTCATGCCCTTTCTCTATATTGCCAAGGAACTTCGAACCTCAAACTTGTGTTCCAACCCAACTTTGTGTCATCTGTGAATGTGTAATTGGGATCAGCAGTGCAACCACTGGGCAGAATTGGAACAGAAAGACCTCAGGAAGAGCCCTTGTTGACACTTTACATTTTGCCATTGAAGTAATTCTCAGTGTAGATCCAGAACATGTTTTGGATTCACCATCTAGTGATTTAATCCATGCTGTATTTCTTTCGCTGGCATATAAGAATGTCATGTGAGATCAAATCAAAAGAGTTCCCAAAGTGAAGTTTTATAGATTAGTTCTAGATCTGCTTTTCTGCTGCAGAGGAAAATTAGATTTTTTGTAATACAATTTGCTCCTTACAAATCCCCACTGCCTCCTTAACTTTCTTTATCTTTCAGGTACTATCTGAATAGTTCATCATTTGATTAAAATAATTTCCAAGCTCACTGACATGTAATTCTCCACATCCTATTTTTTCATGATTATTGGGAAAGTCACTACCATTGATCTGAGATGGGTCCTTCAGAAGAGTAGAGAAGCAAAATGATTGCTATTGAATTCATGTCCTAGACCAGCTGATCAGGTCTAGTGTAATAATGAGAATGCTCTCCATTCCTAAAAACTTCCATAATGTGACATGACAATTCTGAAACATCCTCAGAAAAGGCACAGAGTAGCAACGTCGTTTTACACTCTGCATTTTAGGCAAACTCCTACCAAGTCTGATCTGTTGTGGGAGGTGGAGTTAGTACAGCAGTGGTGGAAGTCAGTTGTGTGGACAGGCCTGCTGAGATCATCACAGAAGCTGGATGCAGTGGGCAAGAGGGAAGAAGAGGAAGAAGGAGGATGCAGAGGAGCAACTGTGAAAGAGCTGACATAAGTTATTCCCATTTTTTCTGCAGAAATGTGCCCACAGACTTGACTAGACAGAGCTGATATAAGACACAACTCCGTTGTACACAGTCAACATGCTTTTCTGCTTCTTTCACACATGGAAGGAGAGAAAAGCATTGAGTGAGGGAGGAACAAGGCACATGGTGATCAGGGCACATCAATATCTCGGCAGCAAAGTACTTCACATTGAATAAAACACTTTCTTGTTCCTGTATCATGTTGTGTGCTTGTGCCTTCAGCACATCTACAGGGTTGTCACACACTCTGGTGGCCCGTTGACTCCCACTGGTTAGGAGGAAATAAAGTAAAATTAGCTGTGACATAAGCTGAAATGTCAGGCTCTGCCTTGCTGACAGCCCTTATCAGCTTCTAAGATGAGTAATGACTGAGACCACCTGCCAGCCTCCAGGGTCAGTATGCCAGGTCCAAACCAGGGTCCTAGCAGAGACACAGGGAACAGGAAGCACACTGCCCTATCTGAATTTGTCTGCACTTGCAGCTGTGGGACTGAGGTCAGCTCTGACCACGGTCACAGCTGTCAACCAGTGGAGACTGCCCTGTGGGCTTCCCTCAGATGGTGACATCACCTCAGGTGCTCATCCAGCACTCCAAGGCTGGCCAGAGGCCCTGATGCCCAGTACTCTCCCGCAGTAACCAATATTCCAGCGGGGTCACTCGGCTGGGCTCTGCAAGATGTCTGGGACCCAGCCAACCCAGATCCTCAGGGGACTGAGCCTCAAAGGGGAGCCTCTAGTGCCACATGCACCATTCCTGACCAGGGACCTTCTGGTAAATTTGGTGGGGTGGAAAGTCATATTTCCCACCAGGACACCTGAAAAAATTCAGTTGAATGCTTAAATTCTTGGCTTATCAAAGACACATTTTACTTAAAATTGAGAACAGCCAAGAGGTCCAGAAATGTGCAGAGTTCTTGCTTTGAAAAAAAAGCAAGTAAGCAGAGTTATTAAAAGTGTTTGAGTGAAAGCAGGGTTCCTTCTAAAAACTGTTCTGCAGTAATATATCTAAATAAAAAACCAGAAATCAATATTATTCATTAATAATTCAATTTGGGGATTTTCTTGGCAACTTTCAAATGGAATGTATTTTATCAGTTCAGTGCTCTGGATTTCATCTTAAGAAAGGCGAAAAAGTTCTTCTTTCATCTTTGTCTTCTTTGAGGGAAATAATTTCTGCATTATTACCGGCCTATTTTTCAAAATTTCCTCAGTTCTTATAAATGGATCAGGATCACATTAGGCAACATAGAGATCCACCCACAGAGATCCACTGTACAGAACAAAGTTCCTAATAGTGGATGGGAGAGGACAACCTCCTGTTTTCTCCATCATAGTCCGACCTGGCATAGATTGTAGTTAAAATACCAGAAAAGCTAATGTAAGGGTTTGATTTAAAAAAAATCCTAAATTATAGGAATATAGTTAGTGTTGCTTAGCACAATGTCCCAGATAACAAAAATATCATCAAATAAATAATGACTTCATTCTTCATTAAGATGACATATTTAATGATTAAAGATAACTTCTCTGATATAATAGTCATACACTTTAGGCTTCAGGAGATGACAATACTCTGCTTAAAAATGTAAAAGTAAAAGAAAAAAGCACAGGCTGGAAAGAAAAATAACTGGCTCGTTGACAGACTTCAAGTTTCTGTCAGCAGGGAGGTCACTGAATGGGGAGATGTATCTCCCTCATGGACTGGCCCAGGCACTCAGCATCCTCATCAGTACCTGCAAGCAGATACACACTCACTTCTGGTAAAGCACAGGCAGGATAGAGGTTAGCAGGGAGGTCAACAAACACTAGGGACCGGGGCAAGAGAGAACTTTGAGAAAAGTGCATGAGTGTAGCTAAACACCAGTTATACATCAAGGCAAGAGGGAGGAGAGGCATTCCTGCCTAGAAAACCAGGGTGTCTGAAAGGCATGTTGGTCTTTCAGAGGAGAAGCAATCTCTGTGGAAAATGCTTTGGAAAAAGAGTTAAAAAAGGATTATTCTGGAGAATTAACTGGCAGAGATCAATATTCAGTTGTTTCTTAGTACCACAGCTCTAGGGAGCAAAGTCCAGCGAGAGCAAACATCTGGAGAAAAGAGAGTTAGACCCAGACCTTTCAACTGGGAAATCAAGGAAGGACACCACTGGAGAATGACTATTGAAATACCTGGAAGAGCTTGTCGTGGCGTCAGGGTGACACTGACATGAGAAAAGTGTACTTGAGCTGTTTCTGAGGCTGAGAACATGTGTGCAGGTATACGAGTACCAAACTTCCTGAACAGCCTGTAAACCAGTCAAAGAGTACTCAGGCTGAGATCTTATCTTACACTGGGACTTTATATTATCTATTGCTCCTGCAGAGGTAATGGGTTCCTCCTATATGGGGGGAATGCAAGGCTCTAAAGAGGAGCACTAACAATTTATGCAATTGCCTGTGTTTCAAGTGTAATACAGATTTATCATTTTATCACTGAAATTTATACTGAGCTTTTAAAATGTGTCTGACTCTTAATTAACTCAATGTGCTCATCTTCCTAACAGTTATCACAAACAATTTGTGAAGGTAGACAGCAGAGGAAACATTTTAGGGAATGACAAAGATGTTTGGAAGCCAGGCAGAATTAACTGTTGAACCCTGCAAGTAGTGAAGCATACTGCAGTGCTTGCTGACTTCCACATATGGTTTGGGCTTCCCAAAATTCAGGTTAAAAGTTATTGTGCAATGAACTGAACCTTCCAAGACAAACAATTGCATGCATATGTCTGAATTAATCACAGGGATACAGGGTAATGTTAGCTGTGATTGATATAAGGTGACATTTATTGGAAATACAGCTTTAATTTTTTGTGTTAGTGAGAAATGTGGACACAGAGTACAGAAAGAAACAGACATAGCATCACCTCTTTCATCTAAGCAGCCAGACCACCAAGTAAAGCAGCCTGCCTGGTGTCTTTGAAGTTAATGGAATTAATTATGCTGACTGCAGATGTGCCATTACAGAGCCATCTTCTGAAAACATGGCTGCTGTCATCCTAATCTTCACCCCACACACCTGTGAAATCCCATAAGGGTGGGACTCTGAGCTGCACCCTCCCAGGGCTGTCATCCTCCAGCTCCCAGGTGTGGACACCTGCCCCCAAGGCTGTTCTCACAACCTCATTGTGAACAACATCTCTCACAAGAGAGCCAAACACAGAATGGCCACACTGACAAGTGACACCATGTCCAAAGTGTCTGTTTATAGGGACATACAGAAACCCACATAGGGACTTGACAGCCAGGTTGGATAGGAGACAGCAGGTAAGTGCAACAATTCACTGGAAGATACATGAAGTTGTGTTTCATATGAAAAGATCTCCTATATGCTTTGATTCATTTTTCTTCTGACACTCTTAGCTGCAAATTGCAACTATTCCACGTTACAAATAACACGTGCCATGGATTTGATTTTCTGATTCTGGTCTAAGGGGTACTTTTCATTTCACCAGAGTCTTCTCTTTTTGGTAAGTAACAATTCCCTAGACAGAGAAATATTTTTTCACTTCATCTTTTAAATTCTAGGATGTTTTTTTATCATGCCTATCTTTTAAATTCTATACCAGGCAACATTCTAAAGTTGAAAGTATTAACTCCACACTAACACATTATTTCCTTGGAGCGGGAAGAAAGGTTTCGGGGAGTTAAAATATTTGAGTTAACTAGCCCAGCAAGGGCAAGATGTGGGCTGGCTTCTTGGTTGGTATCAGCTGTCCAGTTTGTATTTGCTGATTGCATTAGAAATCAGCAATTGCATTCAGTTTAGCAGAGCTTTCTCTCTTTGCTTAAAAAGTTTTAAACAGAAGCTATAAGAGGCATCTTGTGTTCTACTAGTTTTGAACTCTGACAAAAATGTGGAAATAGAGATGCTTTGGTTTGTTGATTTTACTTCAGATGATGCTACAGTAAAATACAGAGAAAAGGGAGTTTTATTGTATGCAGGAATTTCAGCTCAGATATTACAAAACCAGGAAAATGCTTTGGAGTTCTAAAGATTCAGTGTTTAGTCTTACTGTTTCTAGGAACCTCATTTTAACTATTAATGTTTTTAAAAATATTACTTTGAGTAATACCATCATTTATGCTGCCTTTAATTCAGTCCAAATTGAGTAATTTTTCATAGAATCATAAAATCCTTTAGGTTGCAAAAGACCTGCAAGATCATCAGTTCCAAGTGTTAACCCAGCACAGTCAAGTCTACCACTAAGCCATGTACCCAAGTGCCACATCCACATGTTTTTTCATATTTTCAGAGATGGTGATTCTATCACTTTTCTGGGCATCTTGGAATGGTTCCAATGCCTGATCACCCTTCCAGTGAAGAACTTTTTCCTAATATCCAACCTGAACCTTTCCTGGTGTGACTCAAAGATGTTTTCTCTTGTCCTGCCACTTGTCACTTGGGAGAAGAGACCAACTCCCACGTGGCTACAATCTCCTTTCAGGAAGTTTCAGGAAGTGATAAAGTCTCTCCTGAGCCTCCTTTTCTCCAGGATTAAAACCCCATGATCCTTTAGCCATTCCTCAGTGGACTTATACCTTCCATTTCTAATATTTCTTTGCTTAGTCTTTGTGTGTAAGACCTTTTCAGGAAGGTGAAGTCTCTTTGCATGTAAATACAGAGTTTGGGAGGACAGGTGAATGGCAAAAAGCTTCTTCTTCAGCATATCTAACAGACAAAATCCTGAGAAGCTAGTATGTCCATTAATTTTCTAAAGAAGATCAATAAACAAACTTTTCTAAAAAATCACTTCTGAAAAATTGAGTGTATCTTTTATAGTATTTGGATAGTAACAGATTTCTAATCACATGAATACACACGCAAATGTGATCTGTGAGAGGGGTCTCACCTATATAATTGTATCTCAATGTAAACAACATGGATGTCTGAATTTCCTGTGCAAATTAATTTGAAGGAAGTGATGACAGCTATGGGGTCTGCAAGAACCCACTCCAAAGTTACAGTGACAATGGCAGACAGGTGCCATAAATGATGTGCACGAGAAACAAAATTCTGTTGGCAAAAAAGCAATTCATCCAGGAGTTCTCGAGAGGTGCATTGGAAGTCAGACTGTGTTTCAGTGCTAGCCCCAGCAACCCTTAACAAATCAGGAAAGTGGGATGGTTTTGCACAGCCTGCTTTTTGGTAGCAGGGGGCCACAGAGGTGGTTTCTGTGAGAAGCTGCTGGAAGCTTCCATCGTGATGGACATTTTGCTGGCCAAAACTGGGCCAATGAGAGATGATGGTAACACCTCTGTGATTAACATATTTAAGCAGAAAATCAAAACCAAGGAGGCAAGGGTTTTTATCTTCTAATCAGAGAAGAAGAGGTGAGAACATGTGAGGGAAGACAAAATGGAGACACCAAGGTCAGTGGAGAAGGAGGGGAGGAGGTGCTCCAGGTGCTGGAGCCGAGATTCCTCTGCAGGCCGTGGTGAGACCTGCACAGTGAAGCAACTGTGCCCTGCAGCCCGTGGGATCCACGGGGGATGCAGAGATCCACCCACAGCCCATGGGGATCCATGGGGAATGCAGAGATCCACCCGCAGTCCGTGGCGATCCATGATGATAAAAACAGGGCAGGAGAATTTTTCTCTCCTCAAACGCCTTTATTGGGATCAGCAAGGGGTGGGGGTTCAACAGGTCATGTGCACGCCACCGCTGCTCCCGGAAGCGACTCGGAGGAGGAGGTGTGCAGCTCTTCCTGCTAGAGTGCAGAGTAAGCAGAGCCGGGACTTCTGTCCTCACGGGAATATCCGGAGTCACAGTTGGCTCGATGGTCTAGGAGTGCTACTCTTGGCTAGTACTATGGTGGTCATGGCGACCAGGGACAAGGCGAGAGTGTCATACTACTTTCTCTTGACGGCATTATGTCCTTTTCAGTTTTTCCTTACGTGAGACAGTTTGCTATCTTTCAGAGTTTTTCTCTTGGGGTAATACTTAGTCAGTGACTAATCTGTGTGTACTAATCTACCGGTCGCCATTTTGGGGAGCAGCAGGGTTAGCAGTGACTCGAAGAGAAGTAGAACATGGGGTTACACAGAACTGTTAACATAGATTACTGAACTGGCTACGTAGAACTCAACNAGAGTTTTTCTCTTGGGGTAATACTTAGTCAGTGACTAATCTGTGTGTACTAATCTACCGGTCGCCATTTTGGGGAGCAGCAGGGTTAGCAGTGACTCAAAGGGAAGTAGAACATGGGGTTACACAGAACTGTTAACGTAGATTACTGAACTGGCTACGTAGAACTCAACAACCTGCAACACTGTACCACAACTATAATGTCAACTAATTCTCTAGTAAGGCTTCTTCATTTCACATGAGGGATGCAGAGATCCACCCGCAGCCCATGTGGGAAGTGCCCGCTCCGGACCCAGTGGATGCCTGGAGGATGCTGTGACCCAGCAGGAGACCCGGGGGAGAGAGGGGCCCTGCTCCCCGGCTGGAGCAGCCTGTCCTTGGAGGACTGCAGCCCGTGGAAAAGTGACCCACACTGCCGCAGGTTAGGGAGGACTGTCGGCCCTTGGGGAGTTCAGGCTGCAGCAGGTGCGGTTTGGCCGCTGCTGGTGCCAGCGGACCCACGCCGGGGCAGTTCCCGGAGAAATGTCTCCTGTGGGAGGGACCCCACGGCCTCGCAGGGGAAGGATTCCTCTCCCGGAGCAGCGGAGACAATCTCAGTGATGAACTGACCAAACCCCCACACTCTGTCTCGCTGTGCTGGCGGTGGGAAGGATGGAGGGGCTGGGGGGGAGAAGGTGTTTTAAGGGCTTATTTTACTTCTCATTATCCTCCTCTGACTTTGTCAGTAATAAATTTACTTTTTACTTCTAAGTTGAGCCTGTTTTGCCCTTGGAGTGTTTTCTCCCAGTCCTTATCTCACTCATGAACCCTTCATTAATTATTTTTTCCCCCTCTCCTCTGCCCAGCTGGGACGGGGTGCCAGGGAAGGGGGGAAGTGAGTGACTTTGGTGGGTGCTTGGTGTTTGGCTGGTCTCAAACCACAACAGGAAGGAAGAAAGGAAGAAAGAAAGGAGCACAAAAAGGCATATATATATATAACATGTGAGACTGCTTCAGAAAGATTGACAGAGAAAATGATGTGACCTTCTCTCAGGTTTGCATCCTGTATCCAGCAAAAACCAGCTTTGAATCCAAATGCACTGAGTCCCAAAGAACAGCTAGTCATCCAGCTCTAGGTACACTGTATTCTAGAAATGCAGGAACAGGCTATTAATAATGATGATACAGATGGACAGAGTATGAGAATATTATTACTCTCCACTGGCCCTGCAAATTTGTTCTGTGGGGGTTTTTTCCTTGAATTGGTTCCCTCAAAGTCCCAGTGGAGCCCTCATAACAAAATAACCGTAATCCTTTTTTTTTTTTCCCTGGTGTCATCCTCATGCAGTCATTTAACTTCTTTGAGAGGAAGAAGGAGATTGAAAATATCAGTGAGAGCTTGGAAGTGGCTCGAGTGTGTGGCATAAAATTTCACAACAACTTGTTGGACTTTTAATTGAAAATTATTACCTTTCCCTTCCTTTCCAAGGACAGTAAAAGCAGATGAATGGCTTAGAGTCCCAAACAAAACTGTGCTCAGCTAGAGTCACTTCAACAGTTCAAACTTCCTCTAGGGGTGACTAAATGGGCCAAATGGGTAAGTAACTTTTATATTTGTTCTCCACTGAGTTGCTCCAAATGCTATTATGGTATATAACATATTGCCATTAGAGTCCCTGAGTCACAGATGCTCAATAAATATTTTGCAGTCTTCAGCTCAAGATTGTATTCTTAAAAGAATACAGCTCTGAGCAAAGAATCATAGAAACAGAGCTCCTCTTCTCCATGATAAATCCTGATCTAACAAATGCTCTGGTAAATAAGATATACTGGCGAGATTTAATCAGTTTCTGTACGTGTCTCTGTTCTCTCTTTTGAAAGCGTGTATTAACAAGCTAAATGAGTTTCTAAACTTCAATCTTTCCAAAAAGATGCATGGAAAACAAGGCTGACATACCATAGGACTGTAAAAATTGCACCTGTCTTCTGAAAACCTGCAGAACATTGAGTGCTCATCTATTCCCAGTGCTTATGCACTCTCTAAGCTGCACTTTACCTGGACCTGGAAATACCAAGTCTTACCAAAGTCTTGAATCGTATGTGATTTTGCTTATCCTGGTGTTGGTCTTCAGCTGTTCTGAATAAAGATAAACTCTCTGGATTTCCAGGGAACAGCCACCCCTTTTCTGCACTTAAGATCTGCCAGAAACGCCGACCAGTTCTTTACCATGGCTACACACACTGAATGGCAATTTTAACCTGTTAAACAAGTTAAGTAAATTGTTGGAAAAAAAGTATGCCCTCCTTAAAACCTGTTTGTGGGCCTAATCATGCTGGGAGTACCTAGAGGACTGAATATCCAGAGGGTTGGAACAAAGAACGAAGCAAAAATACAGGGTTGCCCGAAACCTGCATTTTACTACACCACCAATGCCAACACAGCAAGAGATCTTCAGCTCTGTCTTCCAGAAAGGAACAACAGCTACAGAATAGGTAGCTCTGATGAACCCAGTATCCAGGACAGGAATACAGGTAGGCAGAGACAATCCAGCAATTTCTCAAAGTTGACAACAGCTTTTTACAGCTTTTGTGTACAGAGAGCCAAGAAAACAACTGAAAAGGAGACACTGCAAGAACCATGAACATTAGAAAACAATTGGAATCAGAATGAATGGTGACTGCATTCCTTGAGATAGAAAACAAAATCATCTGGCTTCAGAAAGTCAGCCTTCCAGAAAATTATCTGGTTCAAATGTAGAAGGAAGAAGGGAGTTTCAGGGAGCTAAAATATCCTCAAGGAAATAGATCTCACATATGTATTTTGTGGCTAACCAGATACTAGGCAGAGTGAATAAGGAAAAAAAAAGATTAGATAATAATTTCTTGGGGAAGGCAACAGCAGATGTACCAGATCTCTCTGTAGTGAGGAGTTGGATCCATAAATTAAGGGATAGATAGATAGCTAAGTTAGCATAACTTAAAAGGAAAACCCACCTTCCAAACAAGGCAGAAGTTGTGAGCAATTTACAATAAACAGTTTAATTGTCTCTAATGCTCCATATTTTTCATCTAATTATTTTCTTTTATAGTATTCTTGTAGTAAATCTCAAGATAAAAGCATTGCATTTTCCAAACTGCAGAAAATAAGCCACAGAGCCTGGAATAAAGAAGCTGCAGTTGAAACATAAAAGTTAATTGCAACTGAAATATGTATCACAGACCTGCGAAAACAGATAATTGAAAATATGGGTCATGAGGAGGAACAGCTGATAGGGAAGGATATTTATTAAGTGGAATCAGCCAGAAGAAAAGGTGCTTGTGTCTGGGATGGGTAATGGTGTGGGTTAGAGTCAACCTCAAAGATGTAAGATGTCTAAAGTGGGATTGATGATTTATGTGTATATCATCTGATATATGATCTATCATATAATATATGATGCCATAACAAATTTCAAAGATGCAGTTGTCAGGAAGTGAGAAAGAGTTCCCAAAACCATGGGGCATAGGATCCCAGGGAAGTGAGGGTGGGAGTGGGACTGTTTGAATGATGCCAAGGAGCCATTCAGACTTGCTAAACAAATTGAAATTCCCATAGCTGAGATGGTTAATGGAGGCAGCAGAGACAAGAAAAGCTACTAACAGGCAAGATGGAAAGAATTGGGCTGTTAGGGAAAAGCAGTTACAAGAACAGCAGGCATATGGGCTGGAACAAACAAGTAGTTAATTACACCAGCAAAGGGGAGGAAAAGACAAATCCTTAAATATATTGCTTTTTCTGTCTGGTTTCTTCAGACATTGCTTGTTTCTTAAGGAAAGACCTTCCAGCACCTGTTCTGATTAAAGGGTATGGACTTCTTGTAACAAGAAAAAGTCTATTAATATCAATCACTACTTCTCCACACAGGCAAATAATACTTTGTAAATGCCAAACACTGTATTAAATCGCCATGTTAAAAACTCCAGACAAAGAAATATTCACACAGGAGAGATTGTGCAGATGCAGATTGAAGCATGTCTAAACTTTGCAACAACCTACACAAGCCCAAAAGCATTTCTGCCAATTATTGGAGTAATAATTTCCAAGGATATTGGCCAATATCCTTCCTTCATTGTCTTTTGGGGATATTTGATAAAACTCTATGGCTTTGGAATGTGTTGCAAACAGAGATTTTTCCCTCTTCATTGTTTCCAGTAATTTCCCATTTCTCCAATCTTCCATCACTCCTTGTTACCGAATTTCTTAAGGACCTTGGCCATGATTGGGTTGTGAAGTGATTTCTGAGTTATCTGGGCTGTAGGTCTTGATTTTAGGCCTGTGTGTAGTTAGGTGTGTCGCAGCAAGAAAATCCTTATTAAGGTCTGCTGTAATTATAGATAGAATAATTGTAGGATTAGCATGGTAGCTGTCTTAACACTAGAATTGTTGGCATGCTTTTCACTTTGCATGCCAATCAGAAAGCACCTGTTACTGTAAACTATTTCAATGTCTATATAACCCACCATTTCGAGAGAATAAACGGACTTCACACTGCTTGATCACAGTGGTTGGACTCTGTGTTAAGTCTAGTTCCAGCCCCCTCTCCAAGGCCCTGTGAATCAACCACAACTCCTGTGAAGGCCATGATGACAATTCTACTTTTTCTCATTAGAAGATAAGTCTGCCACATCATGGCACAGTGAGGATGTCTTCAAAAAGTCCATATGCCCTCTTCTGAAAACTACTGAAGGCCAAAAATACAGTCTTAATGAACTTTAGGCTCTCATTGCATGACCCCACAGGCAATGGACTGCCACACACTCGATGACAGTCTCTGTGTTTGTCTCTGTGCCCTGGAGCGAGCACGTGGGAGTGTCTCACTCAGGTGCCTGGCCAGGGCACAGAGCTGTGACATTTCTCTCCTGAAAGCCTTCCCTGGGAAGCAAAGACACATCAGCACGAGTCTTTCCACAGAAAAGGGAATGCTAATTGCCATTTGCATTTTTCTGGTCACAGATGAAGTGCATGGGTAACCTCCATTTTATTCCCAGGTTTTTCACTCACTCAGTTAATACTTCAGAAATAGCACTGGTACCCAGACAATGGGAGATCAATGCATCTTCTCCTAATGCTGTATGTCTTGTGAAAACCTTTTACACAGTAATTGAAGTGGGTTTAGATGGGGCACAATACAGCTTTTTTGCAATGTGTTGCATGCTTGATGAATAGCAAAGGATCAGGTGACATTTTATTAAAAATTCCATCAGGTGATGGGTATACTTAGATACCACAAAACAAAGCTCCAGCAAGAAAGAAAAAAAAAAAAAAAGCAGAGCTGCTAAATGCTTTCTTTAAGAAGTGGACTTAGAGTGGTAGCACTTTTCTTTTGTAGTTTAAGCAGCACAAATTGTGATTCAGGTGCAAATAACAGTCTAATCCTTGCTCAAGTGGAGAGTAGGCATAGTTAAGCAGCAGCTGCCCATTTATCTTTGAAAAGATACCTCTCATCCGACTGAACAGTAACAGTGCTGAAGGATTTTCTTACTTTGCATGTTTAGATCATGAATTGTGCTCAATATCAACTCAGTGAAAATGATTGCCTGCCTTTAAGAGAGTGATTCAGCTCCAAATGGCAGACTCCTGATGGGTCTCTGCAGAAATCAAAGCCACCCAATTAATGATTACTCACAAGTCTTTTACTTCTTACTTCCCAGTCCTTGGTTTGGTTTGGTTTGTGGTTTGGTTTTAAATAATGAAAAGGTCAGTAGATTTCTGTTTCTTGTCTTTCCCTACTCTGCCCTCATCAAGTATGACCCGAGGTTATGGCTTTTTGGTCTCATCTGTCTCTTGATCTCACCAAATGTAACTTAGCAAGATTAACATGGATATGCAAAGAGGTAAACTCATCTCAGAAACCACAGGGCACATTTCTCTTTTAAGTTAGTTTCTCTTTTTAAGGTACTGGGAATTGGCAGTAGTTGAGAGTCTCATCTTACGCAAGGAAGGCTTTTACATTTGCATTGAAGTTGTCACCCTGGCCTAACTCTATGGTCAAGAGAATGAAGAGAAAGAGGTATCTCTGTAGCACGATTCATTTCTGTCCAAAGAAGAATGAATCCAGTCTGTAAGTGCCTGTTCCTTCCCACTAACCAGTAAGGGGCCCTGGGATTACTCACTCCTGTGTCATTCTGGTTTTGTCTGTCTCCAGCAGCAAGATGACTCTAAGCCCAAATATGAACTGAAATTGTTCAGATAGACAGAATAGTCCAGACACATGGACAAATGATCCCAATCCTTTCTCCACACCAGTCTTCCATACTGTCTGCACCATGCACAAGATGTTCTCTGGAGCCTGGCCTTTTTCCAAGGCAAGGAGTGGAAGTGCCTGGACTCAACCAGTGTTATTAGCTGGGTCCATACTCTCACCTTTGCTGACCATATGGGCCAGTATTGGCAGGACTGAGCATGCCATGGCACAGTCTCTCAGAATACAAACAGAAATCATTTCCTGAGCCCCCTCTATAGTGTGTCATTAATAAGCCTGTGCAATTATATTGCCTACAGCACTTTTACCAAGCTGTGTCTTTGAAACAGCTCTATTATTCAGCATGCACCATATTAACCTGTGGAGAACAGCACTTGAAACAAAGTCCTGTTTCTCCAACCAAAAGAGAGAGTATTTATTAATTTTGCCCTCATGCTGCTTTAATTCCTCAACAAACAGATTAAATTAAATTGGAACAATACATAGGTGAATTGGGACCAAAAAAAGGAAGGATTGTTACACATGTGCTGTTGTATTCTGAAGTACTTGATGCCTGATTAGCTGAGAGCTCTTCTAAACAACAGCCTGAATAGCAGCTGAGTTACTTCAGGAAGCCCTGACTCGGGTTGTAAGAGAAAACTCAGCCTATATGATATGGAAGGGTGCAGCTTGGAACATCTGTCATTTTCTTTTCCTTCCCCCATAAAAATCCGTCAGGCAGTTTCATCTGCAGTGCAAAGGGTGCACAGATCAGCACACTCAGCCGGTGTTGACTGGAGAGGAGGTGCCCATCATTATGATAGGAGGTTATGCCAACTGGCACTCATCATGCTAACATCTCACACATAGGGAGAGACTGTTTATCAGCAGGATGGAATGTAACAAAGGACAGTCATTTTGTGACTGAAGTACTGCCAGAAAATAATATTTTTTAAAAAGGGAACCCCGTTACATTTATATTTTTACCATCTAAGTGCAGAACTGAGATATCAGCTGGCATGATGCCAGGCATGAACTTATAGCAAATGCAGGAAGGGCTTTTTGCAGCTGTACATATTTTGTGTAGATGGTAAAAAAATGGTCATCATTGATAAGTGTATTTTTCTATCAAAGTAATTTTGTGCAAGTGGCAAAGACTCCTCAGTAAGTCAGTTAGTGCAGAAAATTCCTCCGAGCACAACTGGTTCTTCTGCTTGACTGTGGTCTTCATGGTCATATAATGGACAGAATGACCAGGAGAACTGCTAAATGCTTCTAGAAAGAGAGACTGAAGAACAAAATAACATTTCCAAGGTTGCACTGTATTAGAAGAGCTGGGGGGTGAGATTTGCTGATTATCTGCCCCCAGATAGAGCCATTGATTCTCTACTTCAATAGCTATTGAGCACACTACATTTACAGTAGAAGAAATTACTTTTGGGAGGAATATTGGCTTCAAGGGAGAGAGAAGTAGGGTGAAAGAAAAGAAAATAAATCTTGTGCAATACTAGGGGGCTTGTATTATGCAAGCATTAATAAATTAACAGCAACTCTGGTTTTCTTAAAAGAAACTGGTGGGATGAGGTTTAGGAAAGATAACTTTTCTGCAAAGAGAAGTTCATTATACATGGCAATCAAAAGTTGTCGACACAGTGACTGTCAAATAAAAATAGTATTTCACATGTAGAATAGCAGGGCACTCTAATACTTGCAGAAGCTGTTGATTTTCCACCCATGAACTCCTAAAAAATTTCTTCTCATCAATTTCAATCTGTGTAAACTGCATTTCTTTCCCTGCATCTAGGTACTCACTAGTGTGTTTGCCTGCCTGCTGGCTGCTTATGACCGAAGCCAGGCTGCAAGATGTGAAAGATAGTAGGGCTGTCTTTCATACCTGTTGTAAACACTGAGTCCCTTCCTCTTTTTCCTTCCTCAGCTCATAGTTTATCTTTGTTTCTCTTCCTTTAGTGACAAACTGCTGCAGTTGTGCTCCTTGTTAGGGAGCAGGAGGGATTCCAGGGGGATTTTCAGGATAGCTGTGCTCCCCAGGCAGGGGATGCAGCATGGAGTGCTGCCCTCCCCCAGTGCATCACACCCTCACCTATGGATTTGCTCTTATCAACAGGTAGGAAAGCTGCTCTATGGCAGATGTCATGCACAGCCCTGGATAAAGGGTTTCAAGGGTGCATTTTTCTTTTAATACATCATGAAGGGAGAGGAAAACCTGCCTGCAGACACAGCAAACGCCCAGCTGTGCTCACTGCCAGCACACAAATGGGAATCATAGGTCTGCACCTACTGTGCGTGGGTTCAGGTGGCTTTCCAGAAAAGACCCAAAAGCTCAGACACCTCTGGAATTAATAGTGGTTTTGTGAAAAAATATTTTCCTCTAATTTCACATCTGTAAATGAGAATAATTTCTCTGTCTCACCAGCAGCTTACAAATAGTGTGGTAGTGTCACATTACACAGCACACATTTGGCCATGTCAAATTACTTATTTATATATGTGGTTGTGGCTAACATCTCACTGTAAGATAATTCAGGGATGAAGGAATGCCTTTTGTTTTGTTTCTCAGGTAATTTAATGGGAGGCATTATCCCAACAGTGTAGTAGCCCCTCAGTCAGGGAATGGGATTCTGGAGTGTATGTATAAACATCTCCTTCTTCCCCCCTGCAACACATCATGCAGGAGATCTGTCCTTACTATATGTGACCAGTGAAAAGCTCAATATTCTTTCTTCCACCAAAATCAGAAAACCTATCACTCATTTCTTCTGTATTTTAGAAGACTTTTTTTAAAGACTTCCTTGAATTTCTAACATTAAAACTATCATGTGTTCATTTGACACAGTGATAATTTATAGCAATAGAGATAAGCTGATTCTGCTGTCATAATGGGAGAAGAGGGAAGAAGAAAAGAAAGCAATTAATAGAACATTTGGGGATATGAAGTAAACAGAAATCCATTCTCTTCCTTTCCTCCTCTACTACACCCACACACCAACACATGGTTGTCTAATTTGCTCTTTTGCATGAGACAAGGTTTCAGATAAGCTCAAAGACCAATTACTTTCTATTTAGAATAGGAAACAACTAACTGTGAAATTGGATTTTAGGCTAACAATATGTGCAAGCCTGGTCATTTGTTCCAGAACCAACTTCAAAACACTGTGGGTGATATAATGTGTGACCCGAAGAATAAAAGAACACATTGCAATTTAGGCTACTTTTTGACTTTGTGTCCTTCATGGAACTAGCAGTCCTTTCTAGTTTTCTGTTAACAAGCTATCTCAGTTGTTCATCCTCTTCTCTGAGATGTCCTGATACTTTCTTTATAAGAATTAATCCCTGTGCCAAAAATCTTACAATACTCTGTGGCCAAACAGGGAAAAGGAGGGTGCTGAGACAAACATGAGAAAAGGACATCAGTTTTCAAGCTCAACAAAGCTAGCAAGAAAAATGGATTTAATAGATGTAGAAGGTTTTTTTATTTCCTCCAGGTTTCCACCTAACACTACTTGCCACCATCACAAAAGCAGAGCCAAGGCGCAGAGATCCAGCACCAGCACTCTCAGGGAAAGGCCTTTGGACAGCTTCACTGTATTTGCAGAGCTGCCCTACCATGTAGAATCAGACAATGATTATGGTTGAAAAAGTCCTCCAAGGTGGCGAGCCTTTGACTAAACAACATGTCAAGCAGACCATAGCAGTAAGTGCCACATCCAGCTGTTTTTGAACACTCATAGGGATGGTGACTCCACCAACTCCCTGGGCAGCCAATCCCAATGCTTAACCACCCTTTCAGTGAAGAAATTTTTTCTGATGCCTTTCCTCAAAGTCCCCTGCAGCAGCCTGAATCCATGTCCTCTTGTCCTGTCACTGTCTGCCTGGGATAAAAGGCTGACCCTTACCTGGCTAAAACTTCCTTTAAGAGTTGTAGAGAGTGATAAGGTCTCCCCTGAGTATCCTCTTTTTCAAGCTGAACACCCCCAGCTCCCTCAGCTGCTCTTCATAGGACATGTGCTCCAGACCCTTCACCAGCTCTGTTGCCCTTCTCTGGACTCACTCCAGCACCTCAATGTCCTTCTTGAATTGAGGGGCTGAAAACTGGACACAGGATTTGAGGTGTGACCTCACCAGTGCCAGGTACAGGAGGACGATCACTGCCTTGGTCCTGCTGGCCAACTATTGCTGACATAAGCCAGGTGCCATTGGCCATCTTGACCACCTGGGAATGGCTGGCTCACGTTCAGCTGCTGTTGACTGGCACCCCTGGGTGCTTTTCCCCAGGGCAGCTTTCCAGCCACTCTTCCCCCAGCCTGCAGCCCTGCATGGCATTGTTGGGAACCAAGTGTGAGACTCGATGCTTTGCCTTATTGAACCTTATTAGCCTCACGGGATTGGCCAAGGCCCATCAATCCAGCCTGTCCAGATCCCTCTGTGGATCCTTCCTACCCTCTAGCAGAACACTCTCACCCAACTTGGTGTTTGTGAACTTACTGAGCATGCATTTAATCCCCTCATCCAGATCACTGAGAAGATACTAAACAGGAACACCACAGGTGCAGTCTGGCAGCAGCAGGATTTTCCCTCTGGTTCCTTGCTCTGCTCATAGCAGTAAGGGTGAGTTTGACCACACATATATGACACTTGATTGTTAAAGAACAAGTATGCTCTGCAAAGGAGACAGACTCTAAAGTAGTTAGAAATCTGCAAGGTTTAGCTGTTCAATACATGGTAATGCCATATCAGCCCCTGTCCAAGGGCTTTAGGCAGGGATTAAGAGTTTTTCTAAGCAATACATGTTATTAAACTGGCAAAATTGATGGCTTTAAACCCCTCTTCTACAAAATCTTGTAAATAAATACCATCTTGTCAGAGCAGAGGATTGCTTGCACAATAAATCCATAGTTCTTATCAAAATTTTAAATTTAAATTTAATTGTTACATTTTCATTTACAGCCTGGGATTGGGTAGTATTTTTTCTGGTAAGATGAGAGAACTGAGATGCTGTGTTTGATAAATGGGAGATTTGAGATCCCATGCTTGGTAAATAAACCTTATGGAATACTGCATATCTCAAGTCAAACTAAATCAATGATTGAAATGAAGTTATCATTTCAAAGTTATCACTTTATCATTTCTATCATGTATAGTGTTAAAGAGAGCTTTTTTTTAATGATATGTTACCATGATAAAGTTTTTGGAAGATCTGAGTAGAGCTAATGGATTACATTTAATGAATATTGAATATGACAAAAAGCATAGGACGGGTGACTCCAAAACTTCCCACAATTTTTGACCAATTTAGTTGTGTCACTACAGCCACAACACAAACACAACAGGACACATCCGTTTAGGCAGCAGCTCAACAGTTAAAAGCCCAGGTCTGGGTTAGGACATGTTCAGTTGTTTCTTCTGGCCATGGTATCCTGCCCTGCATGTGTCCTCTCTGCTCATGCCCAAATTCCTTCCTCTGACTGGGGCATCCTGGCATGGCAGCAGCACGGGAGCTGTTCACAGTACTTCTGCAGACATCGTTTTCCTTCATGCACGTGAACTTTTACAAACTCTTTGAACTCTCATTTTAAATCGTTTAAGTGCTTTGCCTCAAACACCTGCTCTGGACAACCATTCCCATTTGGCCAGCCTGACACTGAAAATGTCTCCTCACATCCAGATTGTACAAAAATATCATTTAGGACATTTTACTTATTTGCCCTAAAGACTACTTCTGTTGACCTGATATTCGCTCTTACAAAAGTTTTAGAGGCAGCAATCTTAGTTCAGCCTTTGTAGTTCTATACTGAATAGGAGAGAAAGTCTTTCATTTTTCTTCTGAAAAGGTACAATCATGATCCTTCAGATATCTCCTTTGTCTCAGTTTGAGTCTGTAATTTTTAACATCAGAGAATGAGTTCCATGGAAAGTTTAATCTTGTAGCTCATATTCCTACATACTATTTGACAGTATCCTATTCAATGTAACATGGAGATTTAGTTATTCTGTTAGCTAAAACACCCATCTCTTCCTCCTCCCTTGTTTATTCCCAGCTAAGCAATCCTTATGTGACACATTTTTCACTCATCCAGAAATTCTCCTTTTGTAAGAAAACTTGATTTCAACTGAATTTTCAAAGCTAAAATAAACCCATTCAGCCATGGCACTTGATCTCCATCAAGTCTTCTTATTAGCTTGAGGATAAATGTTGAAAAATCAAATCTGCCAAAAGTTTTCCCTCTTCCATTCTTCCCTCACCCCGATGAAGTTTGAATAGTTCTCATTTTTTGTCTCTGAGTCAATGCTGTGAAGACAAATTTGAATCTGAAACTAAAATCAAGACCAGAGGAAGGCAAATAGATGGATAAAAATAAAGCCTAGGCATCTAATAGGTAGCATCATTTCAGCTAAATACTGTATTATTAATTCAATGGAATTCTGGCATTAGAAAAAAAAACATTAAGAAGAGAGATGTCAGAAAGAAAATTAAGATTACAAAATTATGTCAGTATATGTCTTTAAAAGTATCATCATGTAAAAGGATAATTGACTGTATCCAAGAAGAATAAAAAGAAGTAATAAACCAAGAGCTAACTAAAATGCATTCTGCACTTCTGGGATGGAGGATCAATCATGTCAATCCACAGTGGAGAACAGATTGGGCAGCCAGATGAGTCACATAGCTGTGTCTGGGCTGGCTTCAAACACAAATTCTTCTGCAGGTGCTGCCATCTGGATATAAACCTTTCTCTGTTCTCCAGTGAGAGATTTTCAAATTTTTCTTCTCTCTGACAAAAGAAGAGGCTTCAGCAAATTAAACATCAGATTTCTCCTGAGGTACCAAGTGCTAACCAATCCTTACAGCTAGGAAAACCTTTCTGAGCTGAAGAAGATAGGAATAATTGAACCTCATCACACTTTGCACCTTGAAGTCAGTCCTATCCTGAAGACCAGCCTCCAGACACAGGAACTGCCAGGTTTAAGGTGGAGCTGTAATGCCTAATGTCTCAGGTGCATGATCATCTGGTATTTCATGAGAGCCAAGTCACAACAGACAGCAGAAATTCTCCACACATCCACTGCTAGCCTTTCTCAAAAGTGAAATGCTCCTTAAACTTTCTTTTAACTTCAAAGTGTTTCACTTGGAGCTTGCACTACTTAGATCAAAGTTATCAACAGTATTTGCTATTTCAACATCTTTTTATTGAGTATGAACTTCAATAATTGATCAAGTCTCAGAGAAGTCTCCTTTATGCTGGGCTTTTGGGAAGCTTCTGGCTATGCAGCTCATGATCTTACTCCTATCACTGTGAGAGCTACCGTAACTCTTCACTCTGTTAGCCTGTCCATGCCAACCTCATGAAGTTCAAGAAGGTCAAATGCAAAGTTCTTCACCTGGGCCAGGGCAATCACTAGTACCAGGAAAGAGTGGAGGATGAATCCTTGAAGGAGGACTTGGGCATACTGGTGGATGAAAAACTGGACATGACCTGCAATGTGCACTCACAGCCCAGAAAGCCAGCTCCATCCTGGGCTGCACCCAAAGCAGCACAACCAGCAGGTCCTGGGAGGGCATTCTCCCCCTCTGCTCTGGTGAGACCCCACCTGGAGTGCTGCATCCAGCTCTGGACTCCCAGTGCAAGGCAGACATGGACCTGTTAGAGCAGGTCCAGAGGAGGCCCACGAGAGGGCTGGAGCACCTCTCCTGTGGGCACAGGCTGGGAGAGATGGGGCTGTTCAGATGGCAGAAGGGAAGACTCCGCAGGGACCTTAGAGCAGCCTTACGCTACTTTCAAACCCCTGCTAACCCAAACCGTTCTTTGACTGGATGATTCTGTAGGTTCAAGAAGAAGGAAAAAGCTCTGGGAAGAAAGAGCAATTAGCTCTTTAGATATTTAAATTTTCAAAGTTGTACAAGGTATAAGAATTATGGGCAAAAAAAAAAAGTGGTTTTTGCACAATACAAGAAAAGAGAATGTAGTAAGTTAATAAAGAAATACTTTCTTGTACCAACTGATTTCCCAGGAACTCTTACTAGAACATTTCAGGTTGAAAATCACTTGGAATGTACCTACTGCATTTGGACTGCGTTGGGGAGAAAAAGCACTGTCTTCAGGCTGCTGACCTTGGAGAACTGTAGATAACATCATTAATGACGTTGGAGAGGAAAAGACAATGACAGCATGATTTTGTTCTGTAGAAGAAATAAAAATGTGCTAACTAAATGGATGACTAGGATGGATTACATGCAACTGAGAGGATCTGTTCTGATCTGGTACTTTGTTGTTTATCTTCTTTGTTTTCAGATTAACAAAATTTTTAATGACTTATCACTTTCCTATGTAAAAATCTGAGCTCTGATTTTTGACAAATACTATGTTGAAAATCAGATGTGTATTTAGATTATGATTAGACCATAGTGAAGCAAGGAAAATTTGTTTTAAAAAACCCAAACCACAATAACTTCTGGAGGTTGTTTACACAGGAAAAGAATTTTCAGAGAATTCATGGAAGATTTAACCTCTTTTCCACTACTAAATTCTATTTAAAACTATAAAGAATATTGTTTACATTTCTAATTATCACTCACTGGAGGAAAGCAGTCCATTCCCCAGGGAGCAGTTTTTCTTTTGGCTCCTCTGTCTCTGCTGTGCACAGGTATCAAAAATGGAAACATCAGAAATAGGGACAGCATGAAACAAAAGCAACAAGAACAGGCATAACATAAAGCTGTCAAGATCTAGTAAAAGGAAGCTGTTACTTTTTGTTCCAGCTTGAGTTCTCCACCCAAAGGATCAGTTATCTTCTTGTGAAGAGCTCAAAATAGAGTGCCATTTTTTCTTTTAACTCCACTTTTTTTACCTCATGTCTATTAGATGTGAAATGTGAACAATTATGAAATAAATTCTAGCAAATCTAAAATTATACTTTTTTTTCCTTAACAAAAGATTGAAAGATATAAAATATAAGGATTCAAAAGTATATTGAGGAAATGACAAAAGCAACAACGATCGCAACAAAGAAGTTATCTTCATATTTAACAACATGAATCAGTAACAATATGCAGTGACTGTCATTAAAAGAATAGATTTGGGACCTCCTGTAGGTATGATACAGGTGCCCCAGACACTTACCTGACAACCAGATGAGCTTCTGGCCTCTTTTCTCAGTGAAATCTACTGCTGACCATATATTAAATACTGGTTTTCCAATGCAATTTTATGTATCCCCAAGTGAACCACCAGTGAAAGAATGGATGTTGTGTTCCTGAGTGGATGTATATGTACTTCCTTCAGAAAACAGTTTAACTCCTAGCACTCGTGTGAGTTGTACTGTCCTATATGTACAGAAGGAAGGACAGGGTGTCCCAGCATGTCAAACAGCACCCAGGTCCCTCCCCTCCACCCTGTCTTTCCTCTTATTCCCACCTAAATGTAGCATCATTAAAGCAAGTCATTAAAAGAAAGTGAAAGAACTTACTCTCTGAAGGAATGTATCTCTACATTCTTGACTAAAGAATATATCTCTACATTCTAATACCTAGAATGTATCAGAATACATACAATAATACATCTCTAATATATCTCTACATTCCTGACTAAAAATCCAGAACTTAGATTCTCACTGGCCACTTTTTAAATACATAAATTAAAGAGGGTGGGAAATGTGATATTTTAGGCTTCTTAACACAGAAGCTAACTTACTGTGAAGCAAGAACATCTCTTTGAGTTGTTCCAACCTGAGCTGGTTCTCTCTCAGCAAGGTAATGTGGCAATTTTGCCACTAATCTAAAAAGAAAAGTCTTTCTGGCAGAGTGGTAAAAGTTTCTTTTTTTATCACTTGATGACTTGCTTGTGTTTGTGATCATGATTTCTGAAAATCCATGGTGCTTTTGCTTGAGATACGAAGAATATACCAGAATGCTCATACCTTGGCCATGAGCAGGGGCCAGACTCCTCAATGGTGCTCAGGACAAGGACAAGGAACAGTGGCCATAAAGTAAAACATAAGAAGTTCAATCTTAACATGAGGAAGAACTCCTTTACACTGAGGGTGGCAGAGCACTGGAACAGAATGCCCAGGGAGGTCATGGAGTCTCTCGGGAGACTTTCAAAGCACACCTGGTGACCCTTCCTTGGCAGAGGGTTGCACCAAATGATCTGCAAGGTCCCTTCCAACACTAACAATTCTGTGATTCCATGATTCGGGGATCTCATCTTGATGTATCACACATGGCTGTTCTCAATCCTGATGCATTCAGCTCTCAGGCACAACGAAGCTGCAGTAGCAAAATTGAGGGGATGCCCAGAGCACACCTGCTGTGTGTGAATGCAGACCTGTGCAATAAAACAAGGCACATTATGTTTTTTTAAGCCTTAGTTAAGCAATAGCATATGACGAAGAATAGTTCATACTCCTCTCTTCTGAGATTGCTCTGGATGTGTAACACAGCCTTAATAAGTATTTAGCTTGGGATTTATTCTGGGAACACTGACATACCCAACCTGTGCTGTATAAGCACATTCACAAGTTAAAGCAGCACCATAATTTTATCTTCTCTTTCAACTGGAGAACATGTGTTGCCTTTGTTTGTTATCCAGACCTTTCAGATCAACCAGTGAGAACCATCAGTCATCTAAGATTGCTCAATTTACTTTCACATATTCACTACATAGATTTTGGTGTCATTTATTTCCACAACAATAGTATACTGTGATCTCACTAGGGGCTTCTCTGCAAGCCTTTGAGTATTTCTTTATTCATGAGAATCTGTCTTTGGCTTGCTCTTCTCCCTTCTTACACTCTCTCTGGGTAATCTCACCCTTCACTTCACATGCAAGCAGATTTGCAGATCTGCTCCATGCTTGCCTACCACTGCCAGCAAAAAGTTGCTGTGGCTGTCCTGCCATCAGGCACAGGCAATGTTATTTTAGCTGATTTTAGTTACTGGTGGCTGTAGAAAATACTCTGGAATTCTGGGAACCAATATCATTGAAATTAAAGTAAATTGAAAGATAAACACAACTAAATGTTGCAATTAAGGATTCTGACTTCAAAAGGATTTTTTTTTGAGAGAGAGATAGAAATTAAGGGCTCTAAATGAACACACAACTAATGGGAAGTTAGGAAATTTACAACAAATTCAGAGCAAAAACTCATAAATGCAAATATGGCAGGCCTGAATATATCCTCCCTAAAATGCATAACAGAAGAGGAAAAGAAGAACAGAAGATTAACTATTTTCCACTAAATCTATGAAATGAGAAATGGTATGATAAAGAATAGTATAAAAATAAACTAATTCAAGAGACAGAGAGGGATAGTAACAGAGAAAACCAGATTAATTGCTTGGGCAACAGTGGCAAATATTTCAGCTTTAGTAGCATGCACAGCTTCAGGGCAAAACTTGAACTTTTGAAACAAAGCCAGTGAAGCAAAAGGAAAACAGGATAAAATGTACTATGAGCTATCAAATGTGGTTCATGGGACCTAATATCTCTCTTCAGTAAAAAGCTGATTTTCAAAACCTAAAAATATTTCTAAACTCTTGGATGGATCCTATCTGTCTGGATTTTCATGGAGTAGGTGACAAACTGTCCCATATCATAATTTATTGTTGAAGAGAAGAAAATATAAACAGAAGAACTATAAAATTATAATAAAATATAAAATATATTTTAATTTTTTTTAATAAAATATAAAATATATTTTATATGATAATAAAATGAAGCTATTATTTTTTTGTTCCTTTTCTTCTTTTGTTTACTTTGTTGTCATCATTATTATTTCAGAGAAGAAATTCTGTCTAATACTGAAAAAGTAAATACTGTCATGCTGGGAGTTTCTCAGGGAAGGCTTCAAAGATGTAGATGAAAACTTGAAGTTTCTCTTACCTTGTATTTTCACAACAGACCTGACACATGCATGGGGTATTTTTCATTGACGTTTACTAAAAATAGGTGTTTCGGGTCATCATAAGTTCAAAGAAGGTTTGGAAGATTGTACAGGATGAATGGAATGACTTTGAAAGCTGGAGTTACAGGCATGGGTTGAATTATACCTCTGCCAAATACAAGTTAGCATGTTTTGGAAGTCTGACTAGAACTTCTGTTAGAAAGTCATCACTGGAAAAATGTTCAAGAAATACCTGAATGTATCACAACAGAGTTGTTATAAGACATCAATGCAATGAAAGCTGAGGGGAAAAAAAATCAAATGTGATCTCAAAAAAAAGGCAAGCAAGAGATTCCTAAAAGAGACATTCTGAGGTGAAGAAACTTGTGCAGTATAAAAGGAAGCTTGGCTCCTAATGACATGCTATAACATGGTTATTACTGGTAGCCAAGGGCTCATCTTAAATAAAAAGACTCAAAACCCCAAGAGATGCCAAAGATAAAATGTAGAAAAATTAAACTCTTTTCTTGTCCATCCTCAGTCCTCTTCTACTTCTGACAGTATTTTTAGCCTCTTAAAAGTTAAGCTTGAAGCAAGATTTTGGAGTTCTCATCACACAGAAGTGTTGCTTGAAGTATTGCACAAAATTGCATGTGCAATCATTTGAAATGTGTCAAAAGAACTTCTCAGTGATCATGTCACTCACTGATTCCTCTGCAGCCTAGGTAGGACATCCTGGGCCAGCTTTAGACAAGCTGGCTGCTGGGAAAGAGGGAAATCCTGTGAGGGGTGCCAAAGGCAGGAGAAATAAGATGTTATGACTGCTCTGGTAGCTGCCTCACATCAGATTGCCCACTGCAGCAGTCCCTCAGCCTGGTAGCTGGCAGGGAGATCAGGGGATGTGGGGAGGTCTGCAAATCTCTGAGGTTCCGTTCTGCTTTACATGTAAGATAAGCCAATGCAAAGCAGATACTAAGAGCTCACTCATTTTCTGTCATTGCAGAAAGGAGTATTTTTGCCCAAGAAATAGCCAGAATGGTTTGTTTAACCAACATGCAGTAAACACTTAGATTTGCTTCTAAGTGACTCATAGGACAGATAATTTGTTTCATATTTCCATAATAAGCTGTAGAGGGTCGACCCTGGCTGGATTTCAGGCACCCACCGCAACCTCTCTTTAACTCCCCTCTGCAGATGGACAGTGGAGAGAAAATACAACAAAGGGTTCATGAGTTAAAGACTGGGAGAGATCACTCACCAAAAGCCATCATGGGCAAACCAGACCAAATTAGAGATATTAATTGAATCTATTACTAACAAAATCAGAGCAGGATAATGAGGAGCAAAATAAGACCTTAAAAATACCTTCCCCTTACCCCTCCCTCCTTCCCAGCTCTACCTCTTCCCCTCTCAGGGGAACAGGGAGAAAAGGAATGAGTATTATGGTCAGTTCATCACAGGTTGTTTCTCCCACTACTCAGGGAGAGGAGTTGTACCACTGCTTCACTGTGGGGTCCCTCCCACAGAAGACAGTTCTCCATGAACTTCTCCAACATAAGTCCATTCCATGAGGAAAAGTTCTCCACAAACTGCTGCAAAGTGGGTCACTCTTCCATGAGATGCAGTCCTTCAAGGACAGGCTGCTCCAGTGTAGGTCCTCCACGGGATGACAAATCCTACAAGGAAACATGTTCTAGAGCTTTTTTCTCTTTTCTTTTTTCTCTGTCCCTGCCAGGAGCCTGTGTTCCAGCACAGGCCTCCCACAGGTTCACAGGCTCCTCTCAGGCATCCACCCACTCCAGCATGGTGGATCTCTGCATCCCTATGATCCTGCATGGGCTGCAGGGGCACAGCTGCTTCACCATGCTCTTTAGCATGAGCTGCAGAGGAATCTCAGCTCCAGCATCTGGAGCACCTCCTGCCCCTCCTTCTTCACTGACCTTGGTGTCTGCAGCATTGCTCATCTCACGTGTTCTCACTCTGCTCTTCTCTGGCTGCAATTACATCTGCGGAGTAACTTCTTTTTTCCTGTCTTAAACCTGTTATCACAGAGGTGTTACCATCATTTCTAATTGGCTTGGCCAGCAGCGCATACATCTTGGAGCAGCCAGGGATTGTTTTTATCAGACATGGGGAAGCTTCTGGCAGCTTCTCTCAGAAGGCACCCCTGTAACACCCTGCTACCAAAGCTTGGCCATGCAAACCCAATAGAGAAGCATAAAACATGTAACTTCAAGCAGGCATTGAGAAACGCCCTATGTGCCATGGAAGGCCAGTATGCCAGACAGCACAGCTCTGCAGCTGCCAAAAGCATTTTTCCACAGGGGAGAATGTCAGGATTGCACAAAAATGAAAAGGAAATAAGCCTTAAATTCAAACTGGATTTGTATCTGTGAGGAGAAAGCTAACAAATCTCTTTGAAATGAGAAGCATTTGAGGTAACAAAGGTTGGTAAGTGGAGATAATGCATACGGGAACAAGTGCTATCAGGGCATTTCTTTGTAAATCATATTTGTATAAGGCCATAAAAAAAGATGAAATGAAAGATGAAATGAAAGATTGCTGTTGTAAAAGGACAAAAAAAATAGTGAAAGGACAGTAAAGACCTTCTGAGACATATTGTATTATAATCAAGTTCTCAGAAATCTATAGCAATGATCAAGCTAACTCTTTGAAATGCCACAAGTAGCTTTCCATGGTATGGTGGAAAAGTGTAAGTGGATGAGTATGGAGCAAACAAGAAGCACAGTCTGAAAGGGGCTTTTCCTCTGTGCCAAGGAAAGCCCTCTTCTAAGCTTCTTGTCTTCCTTGCCAGTGCCCAGGCAGGGAGGCAGATGCCTGGTGAGCTGAAGGCACCCTGAGGCAGGAGGAGCTGTTTCCTTGCCGTGCAGCCCAGAGCACAGATGCAACATGCAGAGGAACATCTGCCCCTGTGATAGCAGAGAAGCTTTCCAAAATGTTCACTGTTTAAACTGTTGGTCTCAACAGCGCCTCAGCTGCCTGCACCATGGCATGTGTCCTGTTTTCACACCCCAAGGCATAGACTGTGATGCTCTGGCAGCAGGAGATGCAGACGTGAAGATGGGACCCAGGAGCAGGGAACACAGGCAGCAATGGACTCTTTGCCTGTGGGACAGGAGCTGAGTCAGGCAGAGAGTGTGCTGGAAACACTGATGTCAGGTGGTAAGGGTAGAGGATTCTGGAGGAAGTGGTCTGACTTTCTGTCCCCTCCCGGTGTCAGAGAAGCCAGAGGGGCAGGTGACACAGGAGGCCCATGGGATGCAGACAAGGTTGGTTGGCAAAAGGACAGTAGAGAAAGATAGAGGATGACTGGCAGTGGAAGGAGAGATATAGAAAATAAAAACATATGAGAGAAAGGAGTCAGCAAAAGCCAGTCATTGCCAAGCTGTCCTGGCACAGTGTTATCCTGAGTTTTCCTTGTTCTCCCAGCAGGTAAGGGCAATGGGACAGCACTCAGGCATGCAGGAGCCCTTCCACTGATGGTGGGTAACAGTGTGACCTAGCTGGCATTCAGCTGGGAAGAGCAGAGGCTTGTCCCCCAGAGAGGACAAGGAGACCCCACAATTGCCTACAAGTGTGTGTGGGCAGCACCATGCTGCCAACCAAGGGTGCCCAAAAGGAATGAGCAGGGACTGCTCCTGCGTACTGATGATGACTTCCTGAGTAGGAGAGAGCATCCTTATGTCATCAGTGGAGGAAACTGTCTACAGTATTTATACCTAAGCCACATGGAGCAGTCTTTAGCTTAGTCATATTTAAAGCTCATGACAATCTCTGGAAATGTAAGGCAAAGGTAAAAATAACAGCAGGGATGTAGAAAATGGTTTGAAACAGACAGAAAGGTCTTTTGAGACAGGAATGCTAAAGCAGCAAAGATTATGTAGGATTGTTTACCAGGGAATCCCCAGTGAGTTCCTTTGTCTGAAATGGGCAGAATGACTGAGCATATGTGAATCTCACCTGGCACACTTGGTAGGTCAGCTGGTTTATTCTGAAGGTTGGACCTGGTGCAGCGAAGCAGAGCATCTGCCCCACACTCTCACTCTGCTCAGACCAGCCACATTCCACAGGAGAAACGCCAGGAAGAAAATACTTCAGATTTGGAGCCACTTTTTCTAGCCCCAGTTGACAGAAGTCAGCAAGGCTGAGATTTACATTTGAGAGGCAGCAAGCAGCAGGCTTGTCTCAACCTGGACATAGTCTAAACTTACCACATCATCTGTCTCCAGACATCTGCACATAACAGCATGAATTTTACCTGAAGTGAGTTCATGTCTATCCCATGCATAGTGAAGATCTGTCATTTTCATTCAGCAGCTCCCACTGGAAACACTGGCCTGCATTTTGGTTGAAATGCCATCTGACAATATCAGAAAGACCAAGCGATGCCCAAGGACTGAACCAAAGTGTCAGAAGGTAGCTCACAGTAGCACTCCTTATCATTATTCCAGCGAGGCCATCTGATTGACTTATTGATTCCCTGGAAATACCCTTTAGCGGGATCTTCTGTGGAGATAACAAGAAAGCTTAGGCCTCTTCTGTGAGCTTTAGTACAGAAAACAAATAATCACATGAACAACAGAGCTAACAAAGCTCAGTCGCCGTTGCCATCTGTTCCATACAGTTGGATTTTGCTGGGTTGACAATACCTGTGCTCTGTAAAGACACTACTGCAGGCTCTGTCTTTTACCTGGCTTTAACCTGGGTGCTTATTTTCATTAAACTGTTCTCTAAAGTGTCTTGAAAGTTGCCTGTTAGTTCAAAAGCTGACAGAGTGGAATAGACACACAGGCATGTACAAACATGCAGAGGCCAAGGAAGCGTAATTTCCTTTGAGAACTGGGCTGAATAATAAGCTGTAACATTCATTTCTGAGAGAGACCGGAAGAAAATCCATCAATAGAGAATTACAACTTAAATGTATCCTCAAGTAATACTGATCTCAGTACTCAATTATGTGTTAGATTGCTAAAACAGCCTCTAACTCTGTTATTTTCAGGTGCTTATTTCACTGGCTTATTTAACTTGGAGAAGTAAGTCATCATGTCAACAGTCAATGATGGAGTAAATGTTCAGAATGAATTCTGTTAGAAGACCAGATCTCTCTCTCCTGGCCAGTCAGTGCAGTACAGCCCACTTGAGCACTGAGACTGGGCTTGCATTAGAAGGTCCATACGGTCACAGCAGCACAGGAATCCCATCCTGACGTGCTGGGAAGCAGAGGATGTGTCATCAGTTGATGCAGGCTCTTTCAAGAGAAAGAAATAAATATAATGCCAGTCTTACCTGTCAGATACTGAAGGATTGTCAAATCCAAATTTCTCAAATACTTGCATCATCACATGACAAGGCTGTCACTTGTGATTGATGGTTCTGACATTTCAGACCTTGTTCAGGGGGGGCATGATGCCTGTCCTCCTCCCAGAGAACATCCCAAGGAACAAGGGAAAAGCTGGGAAAAGCATTCCAGGCTAGGCAAGCCCAATCTCAAAAAAACTTTTTTGCTTTGATTTACTTTCTGTTCCCACCTTGGCTGGGTCCCAACATCAGAGCTAGAGGATGGCTAGGAGAACCCCAAAAGGGAGAACATTTCCTTTGAGCGTGGGAGCCCCAGCACTGGCAGCCTCTGCTCCTCAGTGCTGCAGTGGGATCTATGAGTGCTCAGAGTGCTTCCCCTCCCTGATCTGTGGGAGGCTTTTTGCAGGGGGAAGGTTGTCAGGGAAAAGGACAATTGGTGAACCTGAGGGAAGGGCCCAGATCTGGGAGTAATGAGGCGCAAAGCATGACTCTCTACAGTTTTGGCACTTTCCAAAAGTGAGGAATCTAAGGCTTCCCTGAAGTGCTGGGAAGACAATCAGCAATGTGTACCAATATAGCTGGTTCTGGACCTAATAGAGGGATTCAGCTTTCTTCCCTGTATCATATTGTATCCTATCAATCATATCATCCCCTCTCTAGATAAAAAACGTGGAGGTGCTGGAGCACTGAAGAAGGGAAACAGAGTTGTTGAGGGATCTGAAGCACGTCTTATGAGGAGTGACTAAAGAAACAAGCTATAGGTCTCAAGTCACACCAGGGGAAGTTTAGATTGGGCGTTATGAAAAATTTCTTCACTGAAAACATGATCAGGCATTAGAACTAGCTGCCCAGGAAGTGGTGGGATCAACAACCCTGGAAGTGTTCAGAAAAAGGGGAGATGTGGCAACTGGGGGATTGGTGGTGAACAAGGCAGTGATGGGTGATCAGTTGCACTGGTGAACTTAGTGGTCTTTTTCAACCTTAACAACCTTATGATTCTATGATAATATCATATCTTTGTCCCTAGACAAAGATTATATGCCCCAGCACCCACTTTCTGGCTGGATCCTGGAGAGGACTCTGGTTGCCAGGGTACAGCTGGCAGAGATGCCCTGTGCATACAGTCAGCTTCAGCTCCTTTGCTGCTATTTAAAAGCAACACTTTGTGTGACTCCGTGCACTGGGACACAAACCAGACCACTTATTAATACTCTGCCAACACACCTCCCTTCCCCAGTAGAAACAACTTGGAAAAACCACAAAATCCTGTTGTTCTGTCTCTCCTCTATTACTCATTCTCCCTGTGGCAAGGAATATCTGATCCTGGTAGGTCAGCTGTGGCAAAAGCGGTGGTGTCTCACAGGAGTTGCCTTCTCAGATCCTGTCCCTATCTCAGGGACCCCATGAAGCTCCCAGGATATTCTGCAGCCAATCCCTACAGTGCTTTCCTCTCAAATATTTGGTTTAGAGACACTTTAGCTCTCACTGCCTCTGCCCCTGAAGCTGAGAGCCCAGATCTCCCCCTTTCCTGTGGTGGAGCACCTTTGGACAGTTTCCTGAACACTTCTGGCTCTTTCTAGAATTGGTTTTTGCACCATGTCTCACCTGATGCCGCTACTAAAGCCAAGAAATGTCCCCAGGCTGCTTTCTGAGTCTGTCTGTTGTTTTCATATCATGCTGTAGCAGGTGCTTGGTACTGCCTGCATGATGCAAAGCCGTGGTCTGCTGGGCAGTGCTGGCAGCCTCACCCTCACCCAGACACGGAGAGAGAACGTGGATGTTCCATGCACATCACTCTAGGTGGGCTCTTGGGTGCTGCTGTGTGGAGAGGGGCTAGCATGACACTAGGGTTGAGGGTTGAGATTAAGTGTGTGGTGGGGTTGAGTGGAAGCCGGACTTTTCCTCAATCCATGGGAATCTATGCCTGCGATAAAGCTGCTTCTTGGCTTGGGGTCTAAAGACCACAAAAACATGTCTTTCTGCAGGATAGGAGGAGCAAGGCATGTCTGTGATATTTGCAGATGGTTTGGGGGGAGCCTCAGTCCTGATGCCTTCAGCCAGGTTACTCTCAGAAAAATGAAAGATGAGCTTAGTGGAGCACATATCTACAGGCCCTCCTTCAGCCTCCCCTGCCTCAGAAGGCTTCTCATGCTGGCCCAGGCAAGGGAGAGCATTGAGCAAACCAGTATCAGATGGAGATAGCATTGGTGCACAGACCTATTGTTAGACTCTGGGCACGACTATCAGCCTGCCCTCCCATAAGCTAGTTTAGGAATGAGAGGGTTGGAACTCCTGTGGAGAAAGCGGAGAACTGGAGCCAGTTCACCCAAAGCCTTACAGACACATATTCCTGTCCCATGCCAGTTTTTCCCTCCTTCAGTCTTCTTCTACACACAAGCAGGAGTTTGGGTGGCAGAAATCAGTAGGAGGTTAATTAGTGCACAGATTAGTGCTGGATGTCACATGGTCTGTCCTAACAGCTCCATTACATGTGACAGGGTGCTGCACTTGCTGGCACAAACCAGAGCTCCCCTCATCCTGCTGGGTTTTTCCTTATTGTCTTCTGCAAATAAGGCCTGCCTCATGTCTGTCTGTCTGTAATTGCTCTCTTGACACAGAATATCCCACCTGTTCATGACTCAGCATCTCAAAAGAATGTTATTTCCAGGATGGAAATGAACACAGTAAGCCACATTTTTTTTTTTTTTTCTTTTTAAACCTTTAACACTATGATTATCTTTGTATATATTGAAAACACCCTTTTTTGCACTGACTTGCTTTTTTTTTCAGTTCTGATTTTGGGCTTGGTTTTATTTTTTTTTTTTTTTTTACTGGGGGTTTTGTAAAGCTATTAGCGCTCTCATAAAAAAAAAAAAAAAACACTGACAACCAAACCAACAACCACACACTGAGTGTGACCTGTTGAAAACACTTTCAGTGTCAGACATGCTGGAAAATCCAAAGAGAATATAGTGTTGAAATAGGCTTCAGTAAAAAATGTTCTTAAAAACTCTACTGAGTATTGTATTGAGTATTTTAGATTAATTTTTAATGTGGGTTTTTTCCCAGATGGTTGAGGAAGGATACTGCTGAGATAGAGAACAGCTTTAAATGCACATGCCTGTTTAACTTGACAGTTTGCAAACAGTGGAGTGACAAAGTTCACGAGCTGCACAAGGAGCCATCTCAAGCTCTCCACAATTGTAACTTAGGACCAGCGCCTCACCCATGGAGCCCCGCCTTGAGCGCCACAAATGCGCCTGCATGGGCTGTATTGCTCCCTCACAGAGGGGGTGGGATTTGTCTCACAGCAAACCTGATGTGCCTGAGGAGTAAGGTGAAGGCTTCCTTGAGACATCAGGCTCAACGAGAGCATGGGATGCCTGGGCCAGCTGTGCAGGAGGGCTCTCTGTTCCAGAGCATCCAGCTCCCTGCTCGGGGCTGTGCAAGACGTGATGTACCCCAGAGCCCCAAATTAAATGTCCTGTGCTGAGGGCTTAGCTCTGGTGCCATGGCACTGAGGTTGAGGGGAGGGCCTCAGTCTTTCCTTCATGAAAGATAAGGGAGAACAACTCCATGGAGAGTGCATGGCAGTGGAATGAGGCTACCTGCATGCAGATCTGAGGAGTGAGCAACACAGCTCACATGGGAATCTTTATGGTCCCTAGTGCTGGGGAAGGAGAGTAGCTTCATGGGATAGTATCCAAATAGATGAAATCTGGTTGAGGGAAAATAAGATCAGGAAAGCTTTCTCTCTGAGGCACTGGCAAGAAGGATGCTTGAGCTGCAGCACAAGAGTACTGTCTCCCATTGCCTGCTTGTTGCTTTTCTGGGAAAATAGGCTCTGCCCACTAAGCAAACAGGACCACAACAAATAAATACCTCAACAGAAAAGTCTATCAGTTTTATCCTCTCCACAGAAACAATCTGAAATATCTCTGATAAAAGCTAGCAGGTCAGGCTAAAACTGGGTCACGTGATTCACAATTTACCCTTGTGCTTATTTTTTCTCAGCAATCTATGCTCATGGTTTTTCATCTTCATCTGTATCAAAGGCTGATCTTTTGTTCTTCTCTATTGCTTTCATTCAGTGTTTGGAACAGGAAATTTATTTGTATAGAGCTGGATAAGCTTTGGTGTTTCTCAATGTGATTTTTCAAGTGCATAGTGTTGCTGTTATACATTTCCTTTTCATCAGAAAAGAAGACTGGTCTTTCTTTTGTAATGCAAGCCTAAAAACTGCCCAGGTGCCAGTTTCTGGTTTCCTGTTACTGAGTTCCAGCTGCGGAGGTCAATTTGCTGGCATGAAGTCTAAGTTCAGCCTCAGATGAAAGGATACTGCAGACAGCAGAGGCAGAGGGGTTGGTACAGAGTGGTAACATGCATTTCTTATTTGCAAAAGGATCAATCTGCCCATGAAGGTCACTCTAAGGAGAAGAATTCCAGCTGTTACAGTGAGGAAATTCTGAGGAGGGTTAGAGTGATTCCACTTAAACAAGTGAGAGTGAGGAGGAGAAGGACCAGGAAGAAGTAGGAAAGGGAATCTACAAAGGAAGAGCCATTTGAAGAAAAGAGGAATAAAATTAGAGGGATAGCAGGATAAAAAGGAAGATGAGATGGGGACCCAGGTGTGGGGATTTGGTGTCTGAAATGCATGGAGTGGGTACCATGATGGGCGTGGGACAAGACAAAGCATTGAGTGAGCAGGCAGGAAAGGGAGTCACTGCACTTGTATTTACTTGTGCCCCTGGGATCCGAAAAAGCTTATTTTGATTCTCAGTAATGAAAAAGATCTCCAATGGTGTTTTTAACTAGTCTTCAGGGCAATTAAAACAGTGGTCGAAACTCAAAAGTGCTGTACTGTGAGTGAGAAATAAGACATGAGCATCAATTGTATCTTTAAGAGGCCACTCTTAGTTGCAATCCCCCCTGTGACAAATAGAAAAGTGTGTCATTGTCTCAGCCCAGCTGCTGAGCACAAGTGCCTCATGTGCCATAAAGAGGAATTCAGACTATACTGGTTTTGTCACCAAACTCACCCACTGTTTTTCATCTTGTTAAATGGTATATTCAAGGTTACAGCTTGGAGTCCTTTATGTGTTTACAACTCTGCACATCTAGTTAGTGAGTAAAAGAACATAAACCTCAAGGCAAATTGCCATTCTAGTTATCATGTCCTCATCCTACTTACACCAGCCTAGTCCAGCCTTACTTCACTGCCCCTTAGACTCCAGACAGCTGGGTAATAATCTTGACACCCCAACTATTGCCTTTTTTCAGGCTAACTTGCACATTGGATGTGTAAGATAGGTATTCATATACAGGCAGCATTTACAAAAGGTTCATTTAAAAGCACAAATCTTCCCTTGCCTGGCAAATCAGGTTCTAGTGAAGTCTGAGAACAGGAGAAGAAGAACCTCTGCAACATACATCTGGCTTCTAAAATGCTTTTGCAATATTACAGTACAGTTCTTCCCATAAGAGAGATTAAAAAAGATTAAAAAGTATAAGGGCATGAAAATCTAAGTGCATGAAAATCAAGCAAAATGAACAGCCACTAAGACAGATGTGTAGCTACCTCCTGCTGATCTATCCCACAGTAAAACCTTTCCTTTTGAGCTTTACTTCTCATGTGTTCTCCTGTTTATATCCATTTATATCTCATGTTTATATCCATTTCCTCATCTGCCAGGGAGAAAGTTGTCAAGATGTTCTCAATTTTGACCTGAATACAAAGTGTATTGTACAGATAATTGTCCCAGTTTGGTATTTTCATCACAGCATTTATGCCTGACACCACTCTGCATCGTGTCAATGTAACTTCATTGCTCTTTGCTAACCAGGTATTTTACAACCCAGGTTTGCTAAGTGTAAATTCTTGCATAGTTGATTTCAAATCCTATCCTTACCGGAGAAATTAGGTCCATCTTGATCACTTAATTAAGATTTGTTTTCCATTTCCATGCCAGTGTCCATGCCAGTGATTTTTCTATAGAGCCTTCACCTTAAAATTTGCTTTCCCAATGCCTCCAAAATTATTTGCTTCTCTTTTTGATACTACTCTTTCTTTTGTTTCGGTTTCTCAAACCTTTTGCCACATAAATCACTACTGTACTGTAGTCACTGTTTTACTCATTTGTTCTCTGCCATACAGTATCTGCATGAGGTTCTTGCACACCATTTATTTCATTGCCTTGCAGTTGTCCCTCATCTAATCAGCTCTCAAATCAAGTTTTGGTAGCCTCTGGAGAATGGGTTCTATGTTTTCCTTTTAACAGTGATGATGTGAAAGGTGCAAACATTGTAGTCAGTTGAAAAGAATGAATGTATAAACTGTCAGGCTCTAAAGCAGCTTTCCTAAAGCCACTCTTCTTGACCACATGCAGAGCAGTGATTGCTAATAATCACTATGTATAAAGATGCATGAAGCAATACGCGTCTGTATGAAAAATATTCTATATTTTTTTTTCTTGTTACTTTCAAATCAAGACAGAAATTACTCCACCAGCATTCAAATATTCTACAGTAAATAGGGACAGCAACAACCTACAAAAACTCTCATTCTAATTTTCCATTTGGTGAACAACACTAGGTATTTTTATGTTTTGGTATGATCTGAATGTTATTCATTATTGAAAAGACCATGGTAATCATAGCTACAACCTTTAGAAAATAGAAATTAATTTCTTCATATGCAAGTGAATAGCATTTGTCCCACTGGATTGTAAAATCTTGAGTTCTGGTAGTGTAAAACAAAATAGTTTCCACTTTTTGAGACAGAAATGGAAATTTAGGTTAACTAAGCTGTAAGACTTGTAGTGTTTCATCTTCTGGCTGATTATCAGGGTAATGTTGAATTTAATTGAATTTTACTGAAGAAAAAACTGAAACCCTTGATCCAACAACCTTTTTCTTATCTGACCTGTCCACTTACTCCCTTTAGGCATCAATTTTAGGGGGTTTAAGTGTTCCTAATTGAAATTTAAATATGAATACATATTTTTTTCTTTCTTTCTTTTGTCTTCATCAAGGTATCTGAATACTAAACCAAACAACCTTTTCTCTTAGCAAATCTGAAATGCCAGCATTGTGCACTTTATGAATATATAGAGACTGAGAAGGCAGGAGCTTCAAAAGCCATCAGAAGAGGACGGAGTGGAACTTAAAGACCAGGAAAAATAATAATGCCAAGTGTGTACTACATCCAGTGTCTGAAATATCAAAAGACAGCTAAATGCTGTGCTATGGAAAGTGAACATGCAGTGGTCATTGAAGGCATGATTTACAGGGCACCTCAGAAAGGTAATTTGCATGAAAGGAAGGCTGGACAAAGTCACTTTTTCTTAAAAAACAATAGAAACATACCTGAAGAGAAACTTGAATGGATGAAAAAGAAAACAAATCTCATGGAACAGGAGAAGGAAAAACCTGTCCCCACAACACCTGTCTGGTGAGCCCTATGTAGCTCCACTTGCAGCTGTATTGATTGGGAGAACACTGGAGAGCCAGGACAGTGGCACAGAGAGACCATAGTAGAGAAGGAAGCTGTTCTGATTCACCTTGCATAGAAGACTAACAGTCAATCCAGAACATGACAGAGAAGTAAATCCCCAAATCAGCTGTAGTATTAAAGAGAAGCCTTTAAGTCTCCTATTGAATTTTCAAAGTCTAGTGCTAGCAGATGCCTCAGGAAAAAGTGACTAGGAAAAAAGCACATAACTTTTCATTAAAGCAATAGGGGCAAATAGAACTATATTTCTGAGAAACCATGCAGGGTGCTTGAGAATCAAAATATCTTTGTTGATCTCAAAGCATTCTGCAAAGCTGCAAGTGTCCATTTGGAGGCAGGTACCATCAAGTGCAGGAAAAAGCAGAGAAGTTCCTCTGCTCTGTGTTATCTTATGTCCTTCTGGAAAGTGGCAGCAGGTTTAAGAAAACATGTGTTGTCACAAAGAAAATATAAAAATGGCTTTGGTTTGTTTTGACCCAAAAGAGAAAAAAAACTGCTTGGCCCTTATTTTTCATCAGATCTAACAGCAGTTGAATAAAACATGGAGCAAGCTGTTAGAACTCAAAACTTTAGATGGAATCTATGACCCATGTGAATCTATCAATGAGCTCAACCACTTTGAGGTTTTTTCAAATTACCAGCACATGGCAGGTTCCCCACTTTGGTACTAAATTAGTGCTGCACATGGTAATAGGTAGTAGGCCTACATTTACAGCTCTTGAGGTCCGGCACCACAAATACTCTTGTCCATCACCCTTGTATTTATTTGGTGATTTTTGTTAATCACTAAGGCTTGTTGGCTAGCACTTTGGTTGTGTCTTCCACAGAGAAATCAAGGCTAAAAGCAAAACAATCTTTAAGACACAAACCAAAAATAAAATTACTCCAATGATAGCCCATAAATGGCTCTCAGACATCATATGAGTACCCATATATTACATTCCTCAATATTGTTAAACAGAAAATTTTAATATTAATTTGCAACAGTTCATAATGAACAGAGGAAAGCAAAGATTAGTGAACCAGTTTGATGTGATATGGACTACAAGACCAAATACCCAGTGTTTCAGGACAAAAAGCACAAGACTGAATAATGTGCAGAAAATCTAACTTAGGTTATTCTCTTCCCACTTATTTTCACATTTGAAGAACCATTAACTTCTGACGTGATTGCCAGGGCTTATTTTTAATGAGGAATTGTTTACACTGACGACTGCATTCAGGCAGTTGAGATAAAATATTTGAACAAAAGAAGATCCTTACTGTCCTTCTTACCCATTAAATAGCACTGATGCTTACCTGAAGTAACTTACTGTTACCAACTGATCTTTTATTCAGTCATATGTGTCACAGCTTTCTCTGTGTAAAATGGGGACAATAACAGTAAGATCATCTATAAAAGTAGTGTTTTCTTCCATGACTGCAAAGTTGAGATGAGCAGTGACTGAGCACTTAAATCTCCCAGACGCTTTGTTAAGTATTCAGCAAAGTGGACTCAGTATCCTCTTGCACCATTCTTCAGAAAGCCATGAATATGGTTCAGATACTCCAGTGGATTTTTTTTTTTACATATTCATAGGGCAAGAGCAGCTCTGGTTTTCATTCTTATTTTCAGCCAGGAGTTTAGCACCAGAGGATATAGAAGTGGAACTAAAATTTCCAGAATTTACGTTCCCACGGTTTCTTTCAGACAAAAGCACCAAAACAAATTTCCCTCCTTGGCAATGGCTTCATTGTCTTAAAAAAAAAAAAAAAGAGTGAGCAGGGTAATTAATATTCGTTGGTTATCCTCATGAAGGAAAGGAGTTTTCTCAGCAAGCTAGGTGAATTAAGCCCTGGAGAAAGGCAGGCATTACGTTGCCTGCTGCTTCCTTGCCTTGCTGTCTCCTGGTTCATAAAGCAAGTGCTTTGTCTTCCTGTAGGACCTGACAGCCTCAGTCATGGGTCATTGCCTCACTGCAAAGCAAGAGACAACAAAAGAGCACGATGTTTGTGGAAATGCTTCTTACAGACCAAGCACATTGTGTTGGCTTGGAAGACTGGAGGTCAGAGGAGCCTGGGACATCACCACAGCCAGCAAGGCTGCACCTGTGGGTGGTGGGAATGGTGAGCCAGCATTTCCTCCTCTGGGTAACAACCAGACAGAGGATTTCCACTTCATGAGGGAATTCAGAAGTATTTGCAATTTGGGCAAACCAGGTTAATGAAATATCTACTGCTATGAAATGCCAAATTGAAATATTTCCTGTTGGCATGACAAGCTTTGCACTTTGTCAGGCTGCTCACCTGTCTCTGCCAGGTTCTCAGCATGTGAGCTCCAGTGGAAGGAAAACCCTTTGGGGGCTGCCTTGTGCACCCTTTTGCAGAGCTCAGTCACAGTATATGCATCCAAAATGGAGGTAAAACTGACCTGGAGACAACCTGGGCTCACAACTTGTCACATGCTACAGAGTGGCAGGTTTGCAAGCCATGGTTCTGAGAAACCATGCAAAAATCTCACAAGAAATCAGGATTCCAGTATAGTTATAAAATCTGTATTAATCCAAATCATAGAAAGAGCTAAGTTTCAAGAGGAATGTTTAGGCTAATGTTAATACAGTGTGACAGGCTGGGTTGTGAGCCAGTCAGTTTGAAAAGGGCATAGTTAAGGTAGGAAAGTTTTCAGTAGAGACGAGACCTTCAAATGTTAGGGATTGTCCAGCATGTACACCCCTTATTTTAGTTTCTCTTAATATAACCTCTGTTTCTGCCATATCTGTTGCTTTCTACCACTGGATAATAAAAATTCTTGTTTGGATTCAGTGTGAGTGACTCACAGTAAACCATGCATTCAGCAGGAATAGAGAAATGCTGGTGTGTATCCACAAATAATTTGATTTTTACTCATTTGGTTGCTATGCCAAATAATTTAATAAATGTTTTCTGAAACAAAATGTCAGCCTGTGGCATGACTGCAAACTATTCAATAGATGTATTCTTACCTGTGTTCATTATTCTTGCAAATCTGCATTAAGACATTAGCTGACCTCAATGATTGATGTAAGCACTCAACTTCATGAATTACCTATCCTCCTAATTAATCCTTTTCTATAGCTTACTGTTCCAGGTAGGCTGGGATATACACATTCTTCGTGTATATTATGTATATTTAAAGTAATAAAACATTACAGAAAAAAAAAAGTAAAAAACCCAAAAAACCAAAACAACAACACAAAAAAAAAAACAAAAAACAAACAAAAAAACCAACAACAACAAAAAAAACCCACAAAAGCACAGGCTAGGGATGTTCTGAGCCCAGTGAAAACCTGACAGGCAGTGGGAAATGCTTTCTTTCCAGCCATGGCAACCACACAGAAGAGATTCACCTCTGTGAATCTCAGTCTTTCAGACTGGAGATCAAACTAGTCTTGGATATTAAAAATACCCTTCTAAATTCTGAATTTTGCTGGCAACTTGCTGCCTCAACTAAAATCTATGGCAAAAGGGTCATGCTTTTAGGAGAGTAAAAACACTGCTCCTTGTATAGAAAGCAGATACATTTAATGGGAATGTCTAATCTTCATGAGATAGGTTTTGCTGACAGTGCCAGAGATGAGTTTTTCCTCTTCATCCAGTTTAACACTTTTAAAAGGAGACAAAGATTTATCAGGTGCAACATGTGATTAGGAGAGCAATTAATAATGTTTTCCTTTCTAATTTAATATTTTCAATCACTTTTTTTATCTTCTAGATCTGTTCCTTAAGCTCCATGGTAGTCTGCAGCAGAGATGAAACCAAGAAATGACTCTGCAAACACCAAATTAAATTCTCCACTCCTACGTGTCTTCAAATGACATCAGTCCCTTAGGGTGTTTTTTCTCCCAGAGGATTCCTTCCTGTGCATCATCACAGCATCATGGTCACTATGGGCAACATGTCTAGGCTAAGCCACCTCTCTGGATTCCCCAGGCTTCCCTAGGAAAGCAGATATTTTCAGAGGGCAATTCAACCTTCACTTTTGGCTGGATGAGAGGAATCACAACCAAAGAGTCTAGAAAGAGACACACCCGGCTCACAGTCCCATCAAGTTACCTGGGCAAAGATAGGATAACCAGGGAGAAAAACTGGCCACACACAGTATACAGTTATTGTAAAATATTTGGCTAGAGGTGAATTATTTGTGAAAACAAGATGGACTTCAAAAAAATCCCACCAGTCCATGATTTTGGCATAGAGGGAGGCAAGCACCATGTTTGGCTTTACTTGGTTCTCCCTTTGCAGCATCTTTTTTCTCTTCAGTGCTTTTCTTCTCTCAGTGATATTTTATGAAAAACCTGGAAAGCCTGAAGTCTCAGCAGTGTTAGAATGCAGGGCAGGGGCAAAGAAAATACCTGGTAAAATTTGTCAGATGTTGTGTCCCAAGAGCAGAATGGTAGTACAAGGTTCAAGTATAGATTTTCAACCAAAGTGAAATTTTGTTGAAATCTGACAGCAAATTTCAGGTTTGCTTGTGGGAAGGGGTGAAAGGGGCAGAAAACAATGTAATACCACAATCTCTATTCTCCTAGGAAATCAAGCAGGAAGTATGATTCAAATTTTCTACTAATCAATTTGTATGGGGGAAAAATAGATATCATCTTGTAAAACACACCAACCAAGACCACTCATGATCACAAGATGGAGAAGACAATGTTCAGAAAACTAGGAAATTTTTAGGAGTAAGAATTTTTAGGAAATTTGCATATGATACTGCTCCAGGCAAAATAATGGAAAAAGCGATTTTTTTTTCCAAAAACACAGCATGGATTTTCAACCTGGTATGATAAAATTACCTGCCTGCAGTTAAATGACACTGCACAAAAACTATTGCATATTGCATTTAAATAGCATTTCTTCTAAGACCAGATGGTTAAGTGGCTTGCTTCACAAGTGCCACATTTTCACGACCTGGAAAGGTTGTTACTTTCGATCCTCATTTTCATTTACTTAAACAATAATGATGAAAGAACAGGATGCTTCAGGCAGACTCAGGTTAATAGGTATAAATTGTGCTCTGGAGTATTGACTCTTTCAAGTCAGTTATTGATTCTCACAAAACAGCCTGCATCTAATTATTTTTTATCTTACTGTAGAAAGTGTATATGAATTAACCACATGAATATAAGGTCAAATCCTGAAATTTGTATTCAGTTTTCAGTTCAATATTTATTGAAGTAACATTCCCGCTGAAGTGCAGCCAGAGATCAAAGGAAAGCTCACTTTGTTCATTGATGCTTCTAGACATGCACACACACACACACACGTGCACACACCAGAGTTTATCAAGTGGTCTGGTGGCCAGGGCAGTCTGCATGCTGTGAAAGGTCCAGCAGAGCTGAGCCCTGAATTTCATTTTTACCATCCAACTCCCAGAGAGGTGTGCTGATCCCTGGGCTATGGGTCAGTTCATGATGTGTTTATGTTAATCATGAGTATTTTTACTTGGAATGTCATGTTGGACGTGAGGAACTTCCCCAAAGCAAGTTTCCACAACTAGTACACTCCTTCTGAAAGTTTCACGACTGAGAAATTTATATGCTGCAACACAGGGAAGAAAAATGATAACCCAGTTCCTGAGCCACTCCATGATTTGTGTTACAGACATTGAGAACCGCTGACATTGGGATGCTGCTGGACAAAAAATGAGAGTGGGACTCATTTGCTCAGACTGGCATATCCATGGAAAAGGCATTGAATTATTCACCTTCCAGTTCCCTTATCACCAGAGAGAAGCAAGCTTTCACAAGAATAATCCCATGCTATCATGCACAGCTAAAATAGAGCAGACAATTCAAATCCCAAATGTGCAGTTTTCCCTCTATTACTTCAAGGGACCTTAGTGATGAGCAAATGAGGTGTAAATTTCTTCAGCAAGGTGAGGCAAATCCCAATCCACAGGCCCTTTCCCTGAAAAGGTAAGGTCATGGAGCAGGGAAGTCATGCCTGTTGTCACTCTCCAGATCCATCACCTAGGTGGTGGCGGAAGCCAGGCTGCTCCTGTGTTTCCTAAACCACTGGCACGTGTGGCCATTCCATGCAGCAGGATGCTTTGCCCAGATAAAGTTTGTTTGCTTGGCCACTTCCCATACAGTCAGAGTCTTCCACATGCTTGAAGTATGTGGACTTTCTTCTGTGGATGTGGGACATCTCTCCACAGTTACATCCCAGGGACTGAAAGAAATAAGTATTTCATGGCTGGAGTGTGGTGAGATGCATCAACCTCTACTTAATGGGGTTTTTTGCTACCTTTAATATATAATTGCTTTAATGTAATTGCTTTAACATAGTGCACTTTGTATCAACTAGTGTTCTTAGATTTTATAATGTGCAGTAAGTTATTCTAATTAAGATATTCTGTCTGTTAATTTTTCTTAATAAATAACTTATCTTTTAGAAATACATCTGATTTGCCGTTATTAAACTTGCAGGACAAAGTTACAAAACCTAAACTGTAAGGCTGAGGAAGTATTTACCTTCATTTAAACCCCTTTCTTGGAAGGAGTTTAAATACACGAATGAGTCCTTTCTGCCCCTCAGACTCAAAGAGAGGGCTTCTTTAGCAAACTTTGTCTGAGGCAGGCACGACATTTCATCAGACTGCAATTCCATCTAGAACTTTGCAGCAATGATGGTACTTAGTTTTTATGAAAAAAAAAAAATCAAAACCAAAAATAAAACCAAAAAAACCCCATTCACTTCATCTTTAATAAAATTACTTCTGTGTCACTTGCCCCATGTATGAGCTGGTCTGGTTACTTGAAATATCTTGCCACTGACAGAGACTTCAGTCTGGGTTTTGAAACCATCTTGGGGAGTACTTAGCAACTGATGCACCAGAAGATTTTCTTTTAAGAAAAATTTAAGAAACCAGAACAGTTTCTTTTAAGATACTGATTTAATTAGAATTAAGTGACATTCAGCACAATGAACATTTACTTCTTGATGATCAAAAATAACACCCACGCAATAATACAGCTGTTGTTTTCAACCTCTTCCACTCAGACATGCTTCTAAAATGTGTTCATTTGTTAAATGAAGCACTGCATTGGCAGCTGTGTTTCTTCTGTGAGTAGTTTCATCTGCTTCAAGCACCATGAGTTTGCTTTACTTTATCAGGGCCAGCCTCTGTCTCTTTTAACCTGTGCTGAAGGAGCCCTAGTGCACAACATTTGTCTGTCTCGAACTTCTGCTGCCTTTCAGCTCATCACATCAGTCTTTCCAAGATGTTTCAACAGTAGAAGGGGTTGAAATCCATATTGAAACTTGACCCTGACCTTCCTTAGTGGATCCAAGAGGAATCGAGGAGAGAGTGCCAAAACAAAACCATAATGCCTGTTACCTGTGAGCAAAGCCTCCAGGAGAACCTCTGCTCTGGTGCCAAGCTGCTCATCTGCTGTCCCACCCTTTGCAGACAGCTCAGCCCACACGTGGTGCCCACGCCTCTCTTATCCCCACTGCTGAACTGGCACAGTGGTTTCCCTGCCCTCTGTCTCTGTCTGCCAAGGGGCAGTGGTTTCCTAAAATCTTCTTACATAGGGAGCTTGGAAGAAAATGGTTGAAGGGAGCACTTTGGGATTTGATCTTCTGTGTGCAATGTCACAGCACTTGAACACATGCAGTAACTGAGGGACCATCCGAGTCACACAAATCTGCTGCTGAGCTCCAGCATCAGTGACAGAGCAGAGCAACTGTCACTGTACCAGAACTGGCAATTCATGGATGCAAAGTGAACGTCAGACTGGATTTAAAGCCCCCTCTGAACATCATTGCACTTAAATATGTACTTTAAAGGTTCTCATTTTTATTCTTTTCTGCAACGTTAACTTTGTCTTTTGGCCCCACTGGAAGTCATCTCGTCTGTCTTTGAATGAATTGATTCTGAGCATCCAATTCATTACTGCACTGTATGGAAAAATTATCACAGAAACTCTCTTCCAAGCATCCTGATAGCCAGCTGATGCAGAATTGTGTCAGTGAACCGACCATTTCTTGATATTTGTCAGATTGCATGTATTTACATATTCTGATAAATGCTGGTAGCATATGTAACCTCTTCAGAGCACAACACCAGAAATTTGTTGACAAAGTTGTACAATCAATACACCACGTACTCTTTTTTTTTTGTGTTGGGCTTCTTTCTTTTTTCTTCTGTATTTTGGAGGATTTTTTAATATCTATTAGTAATATAATTATTTAAGGGCGTAAGAGCATTTGTACAGGTCCAGCTACTCCATCGTCCTGTCAGCACAGCAAGCTAATATCAAAAGCTCTAGCAAACCATGTAAGAAAAAGGGGAGATGTATTGTGCTTTCCTATTCATGCATCCTTTCAATAACCCATGACTTAGGGATATCCTGAGCTCATGGCTATTTGTGTGTTTAATCAGAACTGGTGGATTTTCACACCTTTTCTAAACTGCTTTTAGCCCTTTTTGACCTTCCCACCTATCGAAATGATAACAGCTAATTTTGAGGTCATAACTTTGTAAATATAGTGAAGGCTGGTTTTCCTTATGTGTCTTACTTTGCAACCTATCAATACTGAATTTCATTTGCTATTTTATTACCCAATTTCTCAATGATAGAATCACAGAATGTTATGGGTTGGAAGGAACTTCAAAAATCATCTAATACCAACCCCCCTGCCATGGATGGGGACACCCCACACTAGGCCAGGTTGCTCGAGGACTTATCCAATATGGCCTGGAACACTGCCAGGGTTGAGGCATCCACAGCCTCCCCAGGCAACTTGTTCTAGTTTCTCACCACCCTCACAGTAGAGTGAAATTAATTTCTTCCTAATATCTAACCTAAATTTCCCCACTTCCAGTTTGTACCTATTATTCCTTGTCCTATGACCAGTTTCTGATGAAAAATCCCTCTCTGACTTCCCTTTAGGCCCCCTTCAGACACTGGAAGGTTGCTATGAGGCCTCCACACAACCTTCTCTCTCCAGGCTGAAAAAACCCAACATTTTCAGCCTGTCTTCACAGGGAAGGTGTTCCAGTCCTCTTTGTGGCCCTCCTCTGGACTTGCTCCCACAGTTCCACGTCCTTCTTATGTTGGGGACACCTGAACTGTACACGATGCTTCAGGTGGGGTCTCACAAGAGCAAAGTAGAGGGGGAAAATCACCTCCTCCATGACCTGTAGTAGCAGGAGTGAATAACCTCCTCCAGCATCACCTGCTGGACACACTCCTTTTGATGCAACTCAGGACAGGTTTAATTTCCTGTGCTGCAGGTGCACACTGCAGGCTCATATTGAGCTTTTTGTCAACCATCACCCACCCAGGCCTTCTCCACAGGGCTGCTCTCAATCACTCCTCCACTCAACCTGTAGGTGTGTCTGGCGTTGCTGCAGAACGGGACCTTGCACTTCACTTTGTTGGACTTCATGAGGTTTGCATTGCCCCTCCTCTCAAGTGTGTCAAGCTCCCTCTGGATCCCTTCTCTCCAGCCTGGCAACTGCACCACAGCTCTTTCACTCTGAGTTCCCTCAGCAGGTCCTTATCCATCCACAGAAGCCTTCTGGCATATTTGCCCGATTCTTTGTCGGATGCATCGCTTCTGAGCTTGGAGGAAGTGATCCTTGGGTATCGGTAAACAGTCTTGGGCCCCTCTTCCCTCCAGGGCTCTATCCCATGGGATTCTACTCAGCAGGCTCCTGAAGAGGCCAGAGTTTGCTATCCTGAAGTCCAGGGCCCTGAGCTTGCTTGTGCCCCTCTCACTGCCCTGAGCATCTCAAACTCCACCATCTCGTGGTCACTGCAGCCCAGGCTGCCTTGGAGCAATACATTCCTCACCAGCTCTTGGTGAACCTCTCCTTGTTGGCTCCTCAAACGCTTCATAAGGAAGTTGCCATTGACACATTTTTCTTTTTAACCTTTTTTTCCTGTCCTTTAACAATATTTTAATCTGGAAAGAAACTTTCCTCTTACAACCGTTTGCAGAATCTTTGGTGAGGAAGATTTCACAGAACTGTTTCTGATTTCAGAGAATATTCTGAGTTGGAAGGGACTCACAAGGATCATCAAGTCTAGCTCTTAAGTGTATGATCTGTATGGGGAATGAATCTATGACCTTGGTGTTATTGGCACCATGCTCTGACCAGTTGAGCTAATCTCGGGGTCCAACTCATTAAAATCTCTACAGAAATTGACATTTCTTTTTACTGACTCCTTACACACTCTTCTTGTAAGGAAAGTAATTTTTCACTGTGGAAAATTTTGAAATTTGGAAAGGTCTGACTCTCCCCAATTTCATTGTATTTATCCAAGAGCCTACTAATTTTGTTGCCATGAATCTGTGTCTGGGAGGTTTAGGTCCACAATATCCTTTGGGTGGCTGACTGCATGGGAGCACCACAAGCCCTGAAGGTTCTGCTCTGTGTAAAGTGCAGGTGCCAGACTGGTGCTGAAATCAGCATAGGTGCGCCTGGGGGACATGCCCAGGCCACCAGATCCCACAGAAGGACAGCAAGATGCTACCCTGGGTTTAAAAGCTGCTGCTACCATGGTGGAACCTAGGGTGGCGACTATCTACCCCTCTCTCTCCTTTATCTTTCTTTTCCTACCACTTTCTCCTCAAAATAGATTGTAGACCTGACCAACAAGTCCAATCAATGCTTTGCTAAGTGCCTTGTTCTGTTGGGATGCTTTAAAGTTTGCTAAGTGAAAGTTTGCCAAGTGCCTTATTCTATCTGGGTTTTCTAAAGTTTGCAAGTAAAAGTTGTTTGTTATTGAACCTCCTGAGATTTTTGTTGTTTCTCCCATGCACTAGCTAGAGTAAATCAAATTTCCTTCCCCAAACCCACCCAATGGGTCGGGCTTTACAGAATCGTTTGAACAAGGCTTCCAGGCACATGGTGTGACCCTTGATGCTGTCCTGCACAGGCTCAGGAGTTGAACTCAATGATCTTTGTGAGTCATCATCTTTCATCTCAGGATATTCTATAATTTTGTGATTACAGCATTCTTGGCAGAGAAAACATCAAAGCTGCAATCCGCAACAATTTTTCTTGGTTTTTTTTAGAATTTGTCATCGTGTTTCGAACCTTCTGTTTTCATTGAAACAAGACTAGTTTAGGAGAGATACACACCTAGAAGAATTAGTTTGGGATTTTCAGATCTGAGTTCACTGAGAATAACGGGAAGAATGCTGTCTAGTCCTGTTTGCCTATTATTCCCTCTAAAATTTTTTGTAAGACTTCTTGAACTACTCCACTTTGAGACATCTCTTCTGATCACAGAAATTTCTTTTCTACTCATTTTGCAAGGAATTAAAAAATTTAACATCTGTTATTTTAATTTCAGTGTGATAATACATTATACATTGTATTGTTTGCCAATTAAATATTTGAATCTCTTTGATTGTAACATTTCCTAGGAGTCATTCCCTGGGAAGATTGAAAAAAAAAAATAGCAGAGCAATTGAAGGGCAGTAACTGCCTCAGTTTTATCAAATTTGTATTTCATCCCAGGAGCAGGGTGACAGCTCTCCAGATTTAACTAGCCTGTAACAGTTTGAGATCTGTCTAATTGAGTGAGCTTAAAGCATATGACAGCACTGCTCATTTTTCTCAGGGAAGGTTCTGTAACTGGGGTCCATATTGCTTTTGAGCATCAGATTGATGTGAAAACAAAAATCATGTGGGAGAATGATATGGGTTGTTGACTGCACTGCAGGGAATACACAGGCAGAAAGGAGAGCATTAGTGTTTACATACAGCTGAGCTAAACAAGGATGCCAAATGCTCCCCACTAAGAAGTATTTGAGCCGTGACCACTAACTAGCAATTTTCATTTTAGACAGCATATTCTTTTTCAGTTTAACACCAATCACTGCTATGGGCAAGACTTTTTTCTCTTTGCTTGTTTTACAAGTTGTTTAAATACCAGAAAACAGTTGAACTGGAGAAAAGCATTGAGATTAAAAAATTATCTGGTAAAAAGATGTGTGAAACAGCAGGGTTTGAGATCGAGAAACAGATTTTCCTTTATGTGGGATTTTTTTCCTCCCACAAAAGCCCTCTCACAGGTGTCACTTGGTTTCTCAGATCATTGTCAAAGGTACAATTCACTTGCAGATGCAAGTACCAGTCTTTCATGGAGATGTCTGGGGCGCTGGACCAAGGAGAAAGACTGGAGCTTAGAAGCACATTTTGGGAGCAGATGAATTTACCTGCTTCACCTCCTCTTATTTTTTTTCACTGATGTGAGGAAAAGATGTACTGCTTTTGCCTAAACTTTGAAAAGGGAGAAAGCTTGAACACTGCACAGTGAGCTCCTAGGATTTCCTGTTCACACCATGTGTAAACAAGAGTAATAGCACCAGAGGAACATGTTTGCAGTTGAGTTTTGCCTCCTCCAATTGGTTTAGAGGAAGACAACTGCATTTCCAAGAAAACATGGCACAAACCACAGGGCCTGAGACAAGTAGTAAGTGGGAAGACTGGAATAATATCTGCCTTTGAAAGCAACCTGCCACTTCAAACACAAACAGAGAGAGAGATGACACCTGCTAGAGGAAATCAGCATGTTCCTAAACACATTGTGAAGACCATGACTTCTGCAGACCATCTCCTCTTTTCCCATGACATTTACATGATCCATTAAAAAGTGTTCACCAGAACCCTGCTGACAGAGCTGAAGACCTGGGGAGGGTTCTTCTAACTTTTTCCTCAGGAGCAAGGGATTTTTTTACATATTATGCAGGTAGAAAATATTTTTAATCACTTTGGGGAGTTCTGTTTTGATTTTCTCACAACAGCTATAAAATTTAACCTCATCTCTCCATGGGTTTTTACTGATACCTTTTCAGTAGCTTTAAACATATTGTCATATTGTTATAGGAAATGCATAAAACCAAACCAAATTCTGTCTTTGGCAGGTTTCTCTCACTATATCCTAGTCCATGTTCACAGTGTGACTGAGGAAATTACCAAGGACAAGTGGAAAAAACCAAAACAGTCTTTACACTTATTTCAACACAAATTTTTTTCAATATTATTTTTGTGACATTTGTCTTAATTTTGCCCTTTAACTTTGATGTTGGTATCTGCCAATGGAGCAGTTTTTTTATGCATGTTCAGGAGCACTGAATCAAATGGCTTATTTTTGACAGCTGTCTTCCACATATCAGAGTCACAGGAGTTCCTCACCTCACTGAACTTGTTCTGGGGAGATCCAGTTTTATTTTCTGCTTCTGTTTCTCATATGGTTCATTTGGGAGTGATGCAAATACTCCAAAATTCTCTTTCAGCAGGGAATGAAGGAAGAAAAAGGAAAATTACCTCCACATCACCAGCTGATTTGAAGAGAATCAACTACAAATGTCAAAATCAGATTGAATGTTTGCCACTGAACAACACCTAATCCATTATAACTAAATATGTCTATAACTATGTGTGGTATCATGCATATTTTAGTGTTTTATATATTCAACATATTATATGACTAATAAAATTACAACACTGGATCTCAGGGTTGATGGCAGAGTAAAAAAATTTCCTAGGCTGGTTTGGTCATGGGGACAGATTTTTCTCTCAGCCCCAGAACAGTGACTAGTCTGATGCTCTCAGCAGACTGAGTCATGTTTCAATCTTGATATTTTCTGCAACCAGCAGCAACAAACAACACCTGCTTCCTAGGCAGGGGTGAAACATTGATACTAGGTCTCCTTGCCTGTAAAGAGCACAAGAGGTTTGCTATAGGTTTTCCCCAGCTAATGTGAACATGTGCCTGAAGACATAACTTTTGTTTTTCTAAATGTCTCTTGTTTCAGTATATAAGAACCCTGACAACAGAATACTGCTACAGTAAGTAAACAATTGCAAAAAAACAAGAGAGTCAAAACTTATATAATGGAAAATTATTTATGCCATAGATGTCATAAAACTTGTGAAGTTTGTGGATTGACACCATCAGACACTTGGCTCTATTTTGATCAAAGGGAGATGGGGCAATGAAAAGGATGTACATGCAAGTAAATGTTTGGGGTTTTTTCTGAGGTTTCTGGGGAGATGCTGACAAAAGGAAAGGAGCCAAAACTGATTATTCTGATACCTTTAAGGGATCAAGAGACAGACCAAGTGAAAACCCTTCACAGGTCTCTGTTTCTATTGGCTTATGACCTATTGAAGAAATAAAAAGAGACATATCCATTACTAGTCTACTGTTCACATCCATGCTCATGACAAAGATGTTCTAGCCCAGTCTATGGACTGACTTACTGATAAAAAGGAATTAACATGTCAAATAAAACCATTCTCCTTTGCCCTCAGATTTATTGTGTTACAGAGATCAAGACCTAATATGTCATATCTGGGAAAATCACTCTTCTGCTGTCATCTGTTTTATGTTGATGCATTTTTGGTCTGGAAAAGCACATGAAAACCAGGAAGTAATTTCAGAGTCCTGCAGAAGTGTAGATTTTTTGAGTACACATTAGATGATATCAGAAATATGACACTTTTTTTTTGATCATCATATTTTTTATTTAACAGATTTATGAGGAAAAAAAATGTTTCCACAGCTGTAGCCCTAGTAAGATCTTCAATAATGGTGGGGTTTGGTTTGGTTTTTATGTTGGTTTGCAGTGTAACATGTCCTTCTGACAGAAAAGTAATCAAGTATATTTATAGGTATGATACTTGGACATTATGAAATAGAATACAAACATAAATATCCCCAAAGATTGGACATAATCATTTGTTTCACAGTCAATATAAATGCAGTTTGTTCCTCTTATCTAGCCTAACTTTATATAAGAAAATACCATAGATGTAACCCTTTTGAACTTATGCACAATATTTTTCCATAGAAAAATGCTGTCATGAAGACAAACAGGAAGGTGGAATTTCCCATTTGGACAACATTACAGAATTATGAAACTGCCCACATACCTCATTTCATCAATCTCTGAATAAAGACTTTTAATTAAATTCAAAAGTTTTGGATTTAAAGGTGAATTTACTATTTTAAATCAGAAGCAAATTCTCTGATATCAAATTATTTGGGTGATGAATCACTTGAACATTTTGGTGAAAAGGATGGATTGTCTGTTCTTGAGAAGTATCATAATTTGTATTTCCTTTCTGTTTTAGAGAAGAATAATCAATTCTTACGTTGTTTGTGTTTTCAGTATGAAATTTTACAGACTTAGGATAAAAATATATCCTGTCCAATTTCAGGAAAAGCCATCTGAGGCACTCTGAATTGTGCAGGATACCTGACAGTTACAAGGACAATGTGCTTTCCAAGGTGTCTCTTCCAGATTGTAATATGTTCAGGTTATCCAGGCTTTGTAATTATTAAAAAGGAGATTCCTTAGGTACACATGAAAACCCAATCTTCACTGAAACTGATGACTTTTGGAGAGGTCTTGAAACAACTTGGTAACTTCAGAGCGGTATCCTGCATTCAAGCCTGGAGCCTAAAACAAGAGCACCTTAAAGGAATATCAGGTATGGTGGTGGGGTTTGAGCATCCATGGATTAGAAGGACTAATATGTGGTTATCAGGCTCATCATAGTGTATCTAGTGGAGAGAATCCTCTGGGAGATCAGTTCATCACACCAATTATTTTATGAGACAGAGTTCCTCCATAAATTCACCATTTGATGTACAGTGTGCTGCAATAATACTTCTGATAGCTGAAGTTTTGGTATTAGGCCAACATCTGAACTCCTTCACAGAAATTAGAAATGGAGGAGGTGCTGTGGTTTAACCCCAACTCAAGCCCACAGAGCTGCCCACTTCACCCCAGTGGGATGAGGGACCAAATCAGAGGGGGGAAAGTGAGGAAACTTGTAGGTTGAGATAAAGACAGTTTAATAGGTACAGCAAAAGCTTTGCACAAACAGAGCAAAACAAGGAATTCATTCACCACTTCCCATGGGCAGGCAGGTGTTCAGCCACATCCAGGAAAGCTCCATCCCATGTAAGGGTGCCTTGGGAAGACAAATGCTGTATCTCTGAACATCCTCTCCTTCCATCTTCTCCCCCAGCTCTCTAGGCTGAACATGATGCCATGTGGTGTGGGATATCCCTGTGATCATTTGGGATCAGCTGTCCTGGCTGTGTCCCCCCCCAAAACCTCATGTACCTCCAGCACTGACTGCTGGCTTGGGGTGAGGGGCAGAAAAGGCTTTGACTGTGCAAATGCTGCTCAGCAACAACAAAACCATCTCTACATTAACAACCCTATTTTCAGTGCAAATCTAAAACACAGCCCCATACTAGCTACTATGAAGACAATTACTCCAGCCAAAGCCAGCCCAGTGGGGAGGTCTGTGTGGCTCCAAAGTGCAAATTAGAGCCCTTGAGCTCAGACAGAAGCAGCGAGAAGGAGGGAGCAGCCTGCAATAGGAGAGCCCTGCGGATGTGCAATGGGAGGGGACCCCACTGAGGTGTTCCAGGCGTGTACCTGACACAGCTCCATACCTTCATGCTGCTCAGCTCAGCCTGAGGCATGACGGTGGGCTAAAGCACCCATGAAATTCAGCTCAAGGAGCTGATGCGAAAGCAGTATGAAAGGTCAGTTCTCAGCAAGGGTAATAACACTTCTGGGGCATTAATCATCTGCTGGGACACAGCCAGACAGCAGCAAATTGCAGGCTAATAAGAGAAAATATACATGATATATCATAGGTGTGATTAAGTTTCAGGGCAAATATCTGCCAAATATGACTGTAAGGATTGTAATACAGAGGAAGGGGTGGGGCAAAACCAGCATGAGCCACAAAGGAGGGTGTGACTGGCAATGCTGAGGTGCATTTTCATCAGTGAGCCAGCACTCAAGGCAAGAGCCAGCTGAGGCTGCTGAGGGTGGTTCTGAAGAGGCACAGTTTTGGGAAGGCAAAGCCACTTGGCTTCTCGCAGCATAGGCTGTGATTTGAAGTGGCAGAAATGCTGGCAGCGACTGTGGTTGTAAACTGAGCAGCAGCAGGTGGGGACGCCATGGGCACAATGTTTCCCACAGGGTGTTACATCCTGTGACTCGATTCTGCTCACCCCCTGGGAAGACCAACATCATCCCAATCTGCATCCTTTGTTGCATAAATAAATACTTGTCTGAATTACCCCTTTCTCTGTGAGGATAGGATGATGTTGGGCCAGCAGAAGCCCCACACCTTCTCACCTAGAGGAAAGCACTTGCCCTGACCTGGGCCCATGGCCAGCAAGCTTCTCTCCTCCAGACTGGGCTCTTCACACTCCTGTCCCCAAAGGTACTCAGCATCTCCTCCAGGAGCCTCTACTACATGCTGTCCCCTGTCTCTGCATCTTATGGGCAGCTGGGTGACAAGGATAGGCACCCAAGGGATCCCAGAGCCTGGGAACCCCTTTGGGGATTGAATAGTGTGAGCTGGGGCACTGGCAGGGAAGAGGAAGGACTTTACTTCACTCAGGACAGAAAGACCAAAAACCCTTGGAGACAATGGCAGAGAAGGGAGCCTGACAGGCAGCCCCATTCAAAGCAGTGGGAACCATGGAAACAGATTTTAGCAGCAGTATAACCCCTCAGAGGATGAGCACAGCTCCAGGTCCTGCTGCAGAACATCCCATCTGGAGCTCTGTGTCTGTGTGAGAAGCACCTGGAGTGCCAACCTATGATCAGCCTCCAAGGTGAAGCCTTGACAGGCCTAAGAACAGCATTCCGCCACAAGGGAAAAAAAACCTGTGTCTGCTGTGTGTGTCACAGCACACTCCACAACATGGGTCACATTCAAGATAGCCACAACACACAATAATCTAGAATAACACCATACCTCATCAGACAGCTTCAGCCTGTCTGCCCAGACAGAGTAACATCACAAGCCTCCAAAGGCTGCAAACATCTACTGCTCCTGCTTCTCAAGCTCAACCTTTTCTACCCCTCATGGTTCATGCCTTGCACCTGTGTCCTTCATTACATTCTATGCTGGTCACCTGTTTTCCACAGCTGAGGCCCATTGGGGATCAGGCTGTGCTCCAGCCCCATTCCCAAGTATCACAAACCAGGTACCTACAATGTGCCCACAGCTGTGGGTCTGGTGGCAGGTCCAAAGCTGGGCAGGTTTCTAGAGGCTACAGGAGCTGCCTTGGTCACATGCTGAATCTTGGCACATAGGCACAGATTCTGGAAATAAGAGTTATACTGACCTTCAAGAAAATGTTACCCTCACAAGAACAAGTAAAAAGTAATGAGTAACTTAGACAAAGCAGCTGACAGCCATCAGCTATTTTTCAGCTTTACTGATTTGAAAACAACATTGGTGATACAGCAACGTATTTCTTGATAAGCAGAAAACAAGTGCATCAGATTAATAACTCAATCTTGTGCTTCAGAAAATAACAGACTAGACTATCTTTATTTGGGCATAATGGAAGATTTAGAAAATAATCTAAAATTGCAATATGATGCAGGGAGTACTTTGGTGCAGTGCTGATGTAATAAGACACCTGCAGTGTTGCATACACACCCTTTTTGCAGGGGGTATTAGGGATAGCCTCAGTAAACTGTGCACACTAATTTCCATCTGACAATTACACATGCCAGCCACAGAATACAGATATACTCTGCAATGCAAATTCCATGCCAGTAGGGGATTTCACCTGAAGTAATCAAAACTGCATGTGTTGATTTTTAAGAAGTATTTTCAGCATTATGTAGCAGCACAACAGCCACTATTTCCTGGTTATTTTTTAAGACATAAGACAGTTACACCACTTTCAAATCTGGAAATTGCACATGCAATTACAGGTTAGACACAAGGGAAGGGAAGGGAAGGGGCAAAAACTATGTACACAAAGAACAGTTTAACTTGTGAAGAGCTATTTGTTTTGGTTTTTCTGACCATTTTTGTAACCTAGCTACAGAATATTTTATTTCTGCTGTGTGTTTTCTTTCCCCATTGAAAGTGTTTATCAACATCTCTGGCACATAAAAGGAATATTAGGACACAAACTAGCAATAATTTTCCAAATAAGAGTCCTTTGAAACATGTATATAGCTTATTTCAATCATGACTCTCACCTTGGGGCAGCTGCTCTCCCAGTATTAACATCTTTTTTCTATACAGGTAATGGTATGCAGGTAATAACCACTTGCTTGTGGTTTGTTCAGAACCACTTTAAATAGTCACAGGATTTTGATTCAGTGATTTAAGGATTTGAAGATTCTCTGTAACTACTAGCATGGAGAAGATTGAATTTGCCAGAAGAATCACAGCACAAATAAGTGTACTAGAAACACAAACTTGGAAAAAAAATGGGAAAAGTAAAAACATTAAGGCGAGAAAATTGTTATGTGGAGAAATAAATCCTGCATTTAGTATAGAAAGCCTTTATCTGGTTTTGGCTGTTACACAGACTATTTGACTTGTGGTTAGATTATAAATGTGTTATGTCAGCATGCTGACTATGAGCTAAATGTGACAATTCTAACTGTGGCATGTGCAAAACCAGTATATATCAGTATGTGTAAGGATATATACTGACCTTGAGTATGCATAGAAATACCTTGTGAAAAACACAGACTTAATGTAAAAGTGACTTTATTTTAAGACCCAAGCATGAAACTGCCTAAACTACTTTAACTCATAAAATGTGGGAGTCACAAATCACTTTTTTTAATATTTCTGTTATTCTTTCATATTGTGATAAATGAATCTTAATCTGTTCCAAAAAATCAATTGTTGACTTGCTTGTACCTTTCTGTGGCAGCCTAAAGTGGGTCTTTCTGTTCTGAGTGCCAGATAATTTCCTTAGTAAACACATATCACTGTCAAAAAATAAGTAAATTAAGTAAACTGAAGGTTTCAATCCTAAATCATAGAAAGTTTTGCCTTTTTTGTTGTTGTTGCATTGTCTTTCCACCTTACCTGTGAAAATTAAAGACAAGTTAAATATACTGCCAGCATTTTAAAATGGTTTTTTATCAAAGAAGGATTAAGACACCAAAGAAAAAGCCAAATAGAACACGAGCAAGAAATAATAATAATTTCAGTCTCTGCCCTTTTTGTATGCTTCATTTTTAATTACTTCTAAGAGGGATTAAGTTTCTGACAGAAGATTGACCTTCAAAAGGGACTGAAGTCCCTTATCTCCCAAACTGCTATTGAGCTCTACTTCAGACTGTCATAGATCCAGCAGTTTATGTAAGAGCAAAATTAATTTAAAAGGTGCAAGCTCTCCTTCTTGTAATCTGCTTGATTTTGAAATAAACTGAACATGTCTGTACATAGACAAACCTTATGAAAGTCTGAAAAGAAAGCAGCTGTCACAAGCCATTCACAAGTGATGCCACAGCTCCTAAATCTGGTTATTTCTGCTGATGCACCTGCACCTCTGCCTGCCTGCAGTGCCACTGAACACCCTCTAAACACTAACACCCTACTCCAAACACCCTCTCTCCCGTGGAAGCACTGCTCCTCTCCTCCTCACCCTGCAGGGACAACCCAGGTGTCATCACAGGCACTGGGGCTGCTCTTGTTCTCCTCTCCTCAAGTCCCTATTTTCCTTCCTTGCAGAGGTGAGCAGGAAACTGGATGAGCTCTGTCAGTGTGAAGAAGGAAATGAAGGAAGTATTTTTTGCTTGGTTTGGAGGAACCCCTCAGCAGTGCTTTTTCCACAAAGAGGGGTTTCCTGGGGCCTCCTTCTGATGTGTCTGAAGCTACTCTCTTCTCATTCAAGTGGCAGAGTTATGGGCTGATGAGAATCATTGCACCAGCTCCTGCTTATACAGCCTGCAGGATGTAAAGCTGGAAATTGCCCAGAGTTCTCAAGAAATTATCTGATAGATTTAGAGCTATAACTTTATTTTATTCAATTATTTTCTGAGAAGTGATTTTAAGCTCCAGCAGTTGAATAGAAGCTCAGCATCAGATTAGTCCTTGAACAGAATCTATAGCACCTAATAGCCCATTCTGTCTCCCAGTCAATAGACTTCCTTCTTTAAAACCTCAGGGAAGCAATTGTTGCAGCTGAGTTCAGTGAGGTATTTGCTAATGTATTGTCAATTAACAGTTATATTGACTGAAGAATTCAACTGATTTCTTTGTATATTACAATCACCTAAAAAAAGATACCAGGAGGTAATGAAATGAAACATTGTTTAAAGACACCTAATATGAATCTACCAATTGAAATATATTGCAAGATTTTAAAGAATCACCAACACTTATCTCATTGATATGAAATGGGAGTTAGATAAAGAGACTTAACATTTCATTTAGAGCATTTTCCAGTCTTTAGGATTTGAATGCTTTAGAGGAAGTATATACTGAAAAGCTCTTTAAAGTAAAGGCTAGATTTCTTTAAGCAGAAGATAAACAGAAAAGAGGTGATGAAGTTTCATTTTTAAACCATAGTTTATACTTGTTTTAAAGCCTTCTCAACTCTTCTCTCTGTTAGAAATAAAACACTATAGTGTATTCTTTTTGCTGTCAATTTTTTTTTGCAGTCAAGTGATTTTTTTTTTCCTTGGGATAAAATTTCATCCATTGCTGTGATGGATTCTTATCTATTTAAGAAAAGGTGTCCATCCCTGTAAGGTGACTGCTGCTTGTTTGACATTTCAGAAGGCAGCTCATGGCTGGTGCTCTGCCACAGCAGCCAGCCTGCAGTGCACAGCACCCTGGAAACCCAGGCACACTCTGGAGGAGTTGGGGCAACTCCACAGGCAAAGCAGCTGCTCATGTGCACTGAGCACACCTGTAGAAATCTGGTGATTATCTAAATCACAAGTTTGCATGTTTAAGCAGAATTTATCTAATGGCAGATTTGAAACAGGTAGTCTTGGTGAGGGGGCTGGTGCAGAAGTAAGGAACCAGCAGACAGGCACACTGGCTGAGAATGCAGGCACACCAGCATCCCAAGTGCTCAGGCCTAGCAAGAGCATTGACAGCACTAACATGATCAGCTCACTAGAAGCTAGAGGAGAAATTATCTATATTCACTGCAGATGATTCTGGATAGGATTTGGGTGCTTGTATCTTCAAGTCATATTTGTAAGTTACTGAGAGGAAGGGAAGGCAGGGATGAGCACTTGCCAGAAGCAAAGACAACACTGAGAACAGGGCAATGCTGCTGCAAGGCTGACCACAACTCAAAATTCTGGGCACATCTTGGGTACTTCCAAGGAGAAGAGAGCAAGTTATTACACAAGCTTTCTATTATTAAGCCTGATTTATTTTTAATGAGCTCTTTTAATGACCTTATTTTTACTGTATGGCTGATCTGAATTCTTATATATAAGGACCTGGTTTCTTGTTTGGTTAGGTTTTTGGTCAGTAAGCCTGTAGGTGAAGTGGGCCAAGTGGACTTGAAACCAAGATCACTCCATCTTTCTGTCAGCAGTGGAACCAGATAAAACAGCATAGTTGGGAACTCCTGAGTAATCTGTGCCCTTACATACATGAGAGACACAAGAGAAGGTCTCTGTGATATCAAAGAATCAAATATGACAAGATTTTTCACAAAGAATTATACCAGGGAAACCCCAGAACAACTCTTGGGTTATGTTAAAATATTACTTGCAAAGACTTATATTTCCCAAAAGAAGCTCATAAAAGCACAAGTGTTAAAGCAAACTAGAAGGTAGGAAGAGAAAAAACACAGTAGGGTATTCTAAGACCCTTTTTGACTCTTGAAGTCTGATTGGGAATTATAGAAAACAGAAGCTTCATGTAACTCTCTTGGTTAGCCTGTCATTTAATTAAATAAGGACATATTAACAGAAAGGTAAGACTGCAATTGCCAGACATGTACAAAAGCCTGGGTGTCACCAGTCCCAGAATGGGAAAAGTTGGGGAGCAGTGAAACGTGATTGGTTAAAACCATGTAAGAACAGATCTTTGTTTTTCAGAGAGATCATTCATTACAGACTAGTCACTTCAGCTAATATGATGCAACACTCATTTTTCCTTCTGCTAATGAATTTTGGGGATTCAACATTCCATCGAATCAGGGTCAAACTGAGGCTGCCATCAGGAGCAGTAAGTATTACAGTCCAAAAATTAGAGGGCTTTTTCCACAGAGATTATAAGGACTGCAAGGGATGAAAATATCAATCAATTCCTATACATTTGCAACCAGTTTGAATTCTTGTATCATAACCTGAACATGTAAGGAAAAATATTCTTTCCTAACATAAACCATTTCACAGACATTCAGAGGGAGGTTTGGAAAATTACAGTCCTTTTTTGTTATTCTGCTCAGGGTATATTTTTTTTCATAGTGTGTAATTCTGCTCCTGTGCATTTTCCATTTATCTAATAATATAAAAATGTACCATTTGAAGCTTGGCAAACAGATCAATGTGGATGTTACCATCATCTTGATAAACAGATATTTCTGTGAGAGTTGAAATATGGATGTTTTGTCTAGCAGGAAATCTGGCATTCATCCTAGGGTGTCTTCCTTGTTTGACATACTCTTCAGCTTGTAGATCTTGGAGAGACTGATATGACCACAGGAAGGTTTTTTCGGATGCAGCTGAGACCAAAGTTCAGCCCATTTACGGAAAACTCCCAACAGGTTTTCATTTCTTACTAGAAGATAAATTAGCTCAACGGCTGCAGAGACATTTCCAGGTTAAATCACAGCTGCTAAGAGGACTGCCTTGAACAGAAGGGTTTGTGCATTAAACCTGTATCAATAAAACAAATATAAAACAGAGGAGGTGATCCAGAAAGTTACAACAATAGCTCAGTGTTTGAAGAAATTGTTCAAAGGAAAGGGACAAAATACTTCTGTTGAATATTTCGTTGTCTGGAGCCAGAAAAGAATGAGATTAATCACAATGCCTTTTTTTTTAACAGAGAATGGGGACAGATGAAAGAAATTGCTCTGAAGTTTAATTTCCTTAAGCAACTCTGAGGGCAAACCAAATGTTTAAGAAAGCAACAATCGAAGTGTATGAACATGTATGAGCTATTTATGAGGGAAGAAGGGATATTACCCTTGTCCCTATTCTATAAAATCTCTCAAATTATTGGCATTTCCTTATTTTACAATTACTCCAAAGTCCCCTCACCTCTCTGTCTATATTTCAAGCCTGTAAAGCTGGGACCCGAGCTGTCCCTCAAAAATCTCTGGAGAACTTGCAGGTCTGCAGGTGAAGAGGGCTACATGAATCCCAAGTGTAATTTCGACAGACTCTGGAAACTTGATGGTCTTTAAGGGCCTCCCACTGGTCAAACCCAGAACTACATCGGTATCCTCACAGCAAAGCTCCCTTCGCCTTGGGTTTAGGGGTGTCAGGGCTTTGACCTCTGATATCAGACAAGGAGGGCTCAGGAAGGACCTGGGCCGGGGTATGGGCAAGACCCCGAGATTGTTTGGAAGAGAGATTCTTGTGGGATTATGTGAAAGGAAGTAAAATTTCCATCTAGAAAACCACTTTCAGTGCCTATTTAACCCCATTCTATGCTGAGTTCCCTGAGGATGGGTTACCTGGTTGTGCCATGTGTTATTTTTCAAATGAGTCATGACTTTGTGCACAGAAAGAGAACTTTTTTTAAAAGAACCTATGAAAATTCCAGGGGAAGCAGGCTGAAATGGGCAAAAAGCCTGGGAGAACCAGATAGAATAGAAACTGAGAAGAAACTTGTGCTTAGCCTGTTCCTCAAGCTTTCCTCTCTAGGACAAGAAATGATCTCTAACTCAGCCTAGAGCTGCCAGGCACTGATTCAGATTTGAAAATATTGTCCTTCTTCACATAGACTAATAATGCCAGCTCTCTTCAGCCATCTGGCAGAGTCCAAGTCTGGGCCACATCACATCAGTCTGCCAGATCACCTAGACATATTTTTCTCTTTACATGCTGCTGTTATACTCCTTTGTTCTGCTTCCATTTCCACATTATTCTTCATAACTTCACTGTCTCGTGTTTCTCCTGCTCATGAGGAAGAGCTTTCCTGCAGCAGTCAGCTTGAGTGAGTTTCCTTCTATCATCCCACCTGGGGCAATCCATCAGTGCTCCATCCCTGCACTGTGAGGTCCAGCCTGCAGCTGGCCTGAACGGCCTTGATGATTGTCAGTGTTCAGGCAGCTTACAAATCTAACCTGCCCTTGCAAAAAAAGTGACATTTCAGCCTTCTTGGAAAGTCACTGGAGCATCTTGTCTGCCTAGTATCAGCATTGTGATGTTGCTGCATGTCATGGCGGAGGCAGCGCGGCCTTAGGAGTGACCCCTGAACACTCTCCTCCCTAAAGCACAGGCTGCAGACAGTGTTTTTTCCCTGCTAGGCAGAGCACTCCCTGTTAAGTGAAAAAAAATGGCAAATTTGGCCTCAGACCTTGGCTGTCCTAGAAAGCAGTGACACAGCTCACTGAAGGAGACTGGCTCTCCTAAGGGTGGCTACCAAAACAATAATTTAGCAGCTAAGAGTATGCCTAAGGCTTTGCCCACACAGCATATCCTACACCTCAGCCCAGACTGTTGAGCTTTATCTGCTCATGCCCCCTTCTCCCACTCAACCCAAAGACACAGTGAGCTTCCTGGCTCACCCTTTGGGTCACCTTCTTGCCCACAGCCTGGGTGTTTTCCATGAGGAACAGCTCCCAGAATCACTTCCCTATAGCACTAAGCCAGGGAGCAGGAGAGGGCAAGCAGGCAAGTGCTGGCCACCCTCACATTGCACTTCAGGTTGCTCTTCTTGGTGGGATCTCAGCTGTCCATTGCCATCTTCTGAGTGATGTCCAGGGGCTGACAGCGTTATTGTGGGTACAACAGCCATGAAGCAGGTGCATCTGGCCAAAGCAATTATGTTGGATAGAGCTGGCCTGGCCAAGCCACAGTCAGGAAAAAGCATCATTCCATTTCCTAGGTCCTGATAGCTCAAAACTTGCCTCTCCTGGTTAGAATTACAGACACAATGCTTCTCTGCAAAGGGAAAGTCCTGACAGCCTAGCCCTGGGGCACTCTCTCTGCTGAGCTGTTTATCCTTGAGCACCACAGGTACCAAAGAGCCAAGAGCATGAGCTGATTCTTGTCCCTCCTGGGTTCCTGAAGACTGTGATGAAAAGTAGTAATTCAGTTAAGCACCAAAGAAAACCCTGTGTTTTCTCTTTATTTCAAACCATCCCTAATTACTGTGTGAATACACATTCCCTGTGTTCCTTGTATTCACCTTCTGCAACAGACTTCCATCATTGTTCAGATCCTGCCTGTGCCTCCTGCTCTCCAGTGACCATAAGGGAAGCTCAGGGTGGCAAACTGAGACCTGCAAGTCCAAAGTGAGACTGAGGCACAGTGAGAGAACAAATGTAGGTCAACACAGATGGATGAGAGACTGAAAAAATCTGCCTTGGTGTCTGAACCAGCTATGGGAAACAAGTTAAATGCTGTAAGTCATCTGCAAATGGGATTGAAAGAAAATGGGATTGCTGGTAATCACAGCTAGCAAAATTAGCAGAGAACAAGTATTCATTTTACTAACAGAAGAACCTGGGCTGTATTTCATTAAATCACCCAAATTCAAGAAAGAAACAACTGTTTGTGGGATCCTTAAGCACTGGCAGCAGACTATAACGTAAAATGACCCACCTCCCCAAGGCCAAATCTATGGTTAAACGAAATCAGGAAAACTCTAGTGCCTTCCAAAGCCCCCAACTGAACCTCAACTTCTGTTGACAAACTCTGAGTTTGTCTCTGCTTTCCATCATGAAAGCAATTCAGGCTTATGCTATCTATAGACAGCCCAGTCCCATGCTATAAAGTGACTTCATGTCTTTCAACTCCTTACAGATACTAATAAACACCCAGGGTCCTTGACATTTCATCTACTGTCATAATAATATTGGAAATTCTCAAAATGGAGAAACTCATTTCATAGTTTGTGCCCTTGACTGACTGAGGATAACATTTGTGTTGCCCTGGTAAGGGACATGTGAGATCATGCCTTTCATGTAGCTTTAAAAAATAGTAAAGAATTCTGTATAGAAAATAAAAAGAAAACTCAAATTCTCCTTTCAGACCCATCCCTCTTTTCTGCAGCCATCATTCTTGTTATGTCCTACTCTGGCTCATCCCTCAGTGTCACAGGGACACCAGAAACTAAGATTTCATGGCAGCCAGGAGTGCTCCTCAGGTAAGTGTCACAGACAGCCCTGCTCACAGAAGTATTTTTAAATAGGAAGCAAACATCCTTCAAGGAGGCTCTAAATTTTAAGAGACCTGGGATACATGGTTCTAGGCAGAGAGAGCTCACTTCCCTGAGCCCCACAGCCCTGGTTCACAGCAGCCTCAGGACTGGGCAGGGACAGCCTTCTCCAAGACACTGTGAAGCAGGGTAAGGAACATGCCATGGAAATTATACAAGTGGAAAAGTAAGAAGTCACTTAGCAAATGCCCTGGAAGGATTCCTGCCTGTCCGAGGCAGCGGTGCAGCTTGTCCTGGCCACTTGCAAGTTTACCACCCAAGGGAGAGAAAATGTAATGGAGCAAAAAGGGGTGACACTTTCTGCAAGGAGGGTTGAATTTTTATCTCTGTCTCTCCAACTAAACAAAAAGGCTATTGAATGTAATGGAAAGGCTTCCAGGCTCCCTTTGAACCTGGAAAAACCTCCTAGTGATATACTCACACCTCCTCAGAGCAAAACCAACCTGACCAGATTGCCACATGAGGGAAACCCCAGCTCACTGCCCAGGTGGGAAATGGGGCTGGATTTCCAGGGTCCCTTAGCCAGGCACCAGAAGGTTGATGCTGAAAGAGACAAACTGCCTCTGGGAACACTGGGAGGCCCTGGGAAAAGGCAGGGGGCAGGAGCCTAGCCCAGGGCTGGTGAGCGTGGAGCCTGGCCTTGCCAAGCCTGCCTGGCTTCAGACAGGACGATGCAGCATCTCCTCCAGGGAAATCTTGCACTGTGTGCAGCAGACACACCTTCTGCTGGCATTAATCTTTCAGTCTTCTCACTGCCAGTCTAGCTTGAAGGAACTATTACACAGTCTATAAAGTTTAAAAGAATAAGAAAAGCTTAGCTCCCCGTTAAATAGGTTGAAACAAAACCTACTCAGTTTATCTCTTCTGCAGCAGCCACACAGACTAGACACATAACAAGAGTCAGAAATGCAACTGGGCTGCAAGAAAGAAACTAATTTACAGAAGATGCCCCAAAAGTACAGTTCCAGTTCCAGTTTGTGAAAGAAAAAAAAAAGGAAAAAGGATGAAAGAAAAAGAAAGAAAAGGAAAAGGAAAAGGAAAAGGAAAAGGAAAAGGAAAAGGAAAAGGAAAAGGAAAAGGAAAAGGAAAAGGAAAAGGAAAAGGAAAAGGAAAAGGATCCTGCCAGAAAAAAAAAATAAAAAAAAATTGTAGAGAACACTGTTTGTCAGAAATGCATTCTGAATAGCTCTGGTTCATACTAGAGAATCAGAGCAGAGGCATAACAAAACCTGCCCTTGGATTTAAGGGGGTGAGGGTGGTTCTAAGGGTTTCTGCTTCCACTGACAGCCCTGATTTTCACTGTAAGTGCACCACCCTGCAGGAGCAACAAGAAAGTTAGAGTTTTAACAATATGAACTCTTCTCAAAGCTCTACTCTGTGTGTGTATCCAAACCCAGAGAGAGATAAGCTCAGCTGCAGCAAATGCTGCTCCCATCTCTACTTCCACTTATCATCATGACTTACCAGGCATAATTAGATTTGCAAAATACGTGAATAACTGGAAAGAATGCTGGCACTTTCTGTCCAGAGTAGAAGTGGGAGGAGATGTAAGAAAGTTTGAGTTGTGAATGGAGCTACTCAGAAGCTATTTTGCTTTTCTGTGGAGAGGGATGTATTTAAACTTCAGATGAGGATGACTGACGGAGAAAAGCCGCACAGCTTACTGCCGGGGCTGGGCCGAGGAAGGCGCGGCAGAGCCGCGCTGGGAGCAGCAGGCGGAGCGGAGCGCCGGGGCGCGCAGCTGGCACGGGGGGAGCGGGGCGCGATCAGGGAGCGGCGGGGGCGGATGGGCGCAGGCAGCACCGCCAGCTCCGCGCCGGGGCCTAAATCGCCCGCTGATTTATCATAGAATGAGCGGTTCCTCTCACGGGGGAAAGGCTGCCTCCTTTGGTCCGGCGTGTGGGGCTCTGCCGGGGCGCTCGCACAGAGCGCCGTGGTCGGTGAGGAAAGCAAGGCTTCGCTCGGAGCTGCCCTACGGCTGCTGCTTCCCAAATTCACAGAGGGGCTGCCAGGGCCCCGTCATCATTTGTAGCCGCGGCTTTCAGAGAAGGGATTGTGTCCCAAGAGGAGCTGCAGTGAGCCTCAAAGACCTGCGTGCACTTTTGCTAATGGGGGGTCATCCTTAGCGACCCTCTCACAAAGTAGTCAAGGTCACAAAGCATTTTAAACAGCCAGTGGAGAGTCAAACCGTGTAGTGATGCCCGTGCCCCGACCCCGCACTTTGTGAAGTGAAAAGCTTGGTACCCCGCTGGCCAAAAGTGAGCAGGACCTTAGCTGGTGTCTAGGCTGCTGCTCGTTTAGGTCTTACTAAAGCATCCAGAAGAGAGAAAATATCGAATTAGAGGTTTACCAGCAATCAGAATTTCGGCCCACATCTCTGTGTTAATAACAAATGTGAATCTTGACACTGATATCGAACAGCATTAGGTGAGTCATGAATCACGAAATTTTGCAGACGAAGGTGTCAGAAGGTAGAAACAACACAAGTGATCTGGCAAACCAAGCCTCTCACCAGAACTCTCGTAATACAAATCTGGCCGCACCTCCGGGCGCAGCGAGCAGGGTACTGCTGTCACCAGCATCAGTCGCCCCTCGGTTCCGCCACCGAGGAGCCGGAGCGGCGCCCGCTGCTCAGCTGATGCCGCCCGAATCGCCGAGATGGTGGAAGCGCTTCTGCAGCGGCCGGCTGGATCTCTGGAGGGCTGTGCTGCAGGAGTGAGGACCCGACACACTACCTCATCGTTTTGAGCCAGTGTTGTGAACAGCCTGTTTTTACAGAAAGATGGTCCCTATTTCTCTCTCTAGCATTTTAAGTAAAATGTTTAGAAAACTTGGCACTTTCGGGATTTCCTCATTCTATCATTTTATTCAGTTTTTTTGTACGGTCTTGATTAAGTTTGAGGACTAGGAAGTGAATTTCAATCTCTTTTTTGAAACAAAGTCCATATTGTCAGTGTGAAACACAAACGTGGATGTGGGTGGAAAATTTGTTCATTGCAGAACAAAAGCTCATCCTATGAAAACAAAGATAAAGAATGAATCTGAGTTTCCAGTAGGGTAGTTTTTGCTCCCGTTTCCTTCATGCAATGAATTAATGCTTATATTTAGCTCTCTCCTGTTCACTCAGAGTTGTACTAGACAGTAGAATCTAGTTTGAAAACAGGCAAAGAAAAATAAATTTTTTCTCTTAAATTCAGCATCTGATTTCAATTCTTCTAATATTTTTACAGATTGAGTCTCTGAAGTTCCTTTGTGCTGGATGAAAAGGTGTTCCTGTGTGTGATTCTTCTTTAATCAGTGATGAAATGTGTTCTTTCTGACAATACCTCCTATTTTTGAAAAGCATATTTCTGATGTGTTAGGTCTAGGATAAATTTCTGTTAGTACCCATCTAGGGAGAACAGAATAACTCATTTCGTAACAAACCTATTTTTGTTCCTAGTTGTGTTTGTAATGGAATAGGAAACAGCGCTCCTGTTTTCTGCTGAGAGCACTTCAAGCCATCCTTCATAATGAAGTGCTGGTCTGATTCACTGCTCCTGTTTTTCCAGCTGGAGAGTCAGCCTACGCTGGCCGTTAACATGAAGGTACATCTACTTGGATACGTTTTTTACTCAAAATCATTGCTATAAACCAGAACAAGACAACTGCCAAATAAGCCTGTTTCTGTGTTAATTGGACTATCACATTAAACCCACAGGGACAGAGCATTTGAAACAAAGATGACAAAAAAATGTCAGTTTTCTCCACCATCCTTCCAGCCCAGACGAGCTGTTAATGTCACTAATTGGCCGGCCTGCAATCCGGTGCAATCCCGAGGCGGGGGATGGAAGGGGCATAACGGTGTTGCTTATGGAAAAAAAAATGCCACTCCTCACATTTCAGCTAATCTATAGCTCTACATTTCAATTATCCTTTCCAGTAATAGGATGATTTCTTGCATTCAGTAATGAACCAGAAACCAGGAACTTAATGTTCTCATCTGCCAGGCAGTTTTTCTGGCTTTTAGACCATTGACAGCAGCTATAAAAGCATTATAAAATATGGCATGAATTAATAAATGCAGGATTCATCTACCTCAACGTTGTTCAAAATAGCTTTAGTTAAATATAATTTTCTAAATAGGGGGATGTCAGACCTTATCAGCCAGGGTCCACTACTAAAGAAGTTTTTTTGTGAATACCTAGAATTTGACATTTGTTCTTCAGTTTTCTAATAAATCAAGAGTGCTAAAAACGCCCATATTTTTCAAACTTCAATCAGAAATAGATTTGAGTGACACATCTAACATAACTGAAGAATGATACATCATCATAAATGAACCTTCCAGCACTTCAGGTAGAAATGCAACAAAATAAAATCATCTATTAAACTTATATGTTTTTAATAATGTATTTGAAAGCATGCTGGACTTTCAGAAGATCAATAAATTGTTTGGGGATTTGGGGTTTTTTTAAAGGCAATGTTGGCAATAAAAACACATGGTCCTATAGATCTCATTTTTGCATTTTTAAATGCATTTGAGGTGTAGCAACTCTTTTGAAAATTCTTATTTTTCATATTTTCATCTTAGATGCCTAAATTTCTTTAAAATGAGATTCTCACCAGAATTTCACTGAGACTTTTCACTACAGCAGTTTTGGAAATTAGAGTCAAAAATTAAACACTATGAAGACACTTGAGACTTTTACTAGGTGGTGGAGCTGGTTTTTTTTGATACTGTGTGTGCATGTGTGTGTGTGTGATTTTTGTGTAACTCTAATAACCGAAGGAAGAGCTGTAAGAGGATGCCATGAATTAGTGTAAATCATAATCCAAGTACCTTCAACTCCTCTCACGCTACATTTTTTTCACCTGTTATTTGAATTCATGCTATCTTTACATACTGTGTGACTTCCTCTTGCTTTACCACACTTCCATAACTAACTAGTTCCACAACAAGCTACAGGCTCTCTGATGACTTCTGGTTTGTGACAGGGCAGTCACTTGATAATGTGACTGTACATATTACACTGCGTGATGTTAGAACTGCACAACAGCTTTATTTCGTAATCAAGAGAAGCTCCTTAAAAAATATAAAGTGCAGACAAGTGTTGCATTTGTAGGCATATATTTTACTAGATTTACTGAAAAACTGGACAAGCTATTGACTTCCCAAAGCTAAACACAAGTTGAGATAACTATTCGAAGTTTAACTGCACATATACAAGCTGGAACAACCAAAAGCTGGTAGCTGGCATTTGTGCAGAGGGTGAGAGATGATCAGCTAGCTATCTCCTAGGGGAAACAGCTAAAAAATTAACTTATAACCTATAAAGGGAGGTTACAAATCTGGCCACAAAACCAATACCTCAGATATAACCACCTTTATTTCATTACTACTATAAATTTTCATTCCTAGACCTGTCCTTCAAAACTACTTGTAGGAGGAACAGGGCTGAGAGATTAGAGATGAAGTGGCTGCTTTGCAAGGAGTGTGTCCACAGCCCATGGGGCTTTCCTCCTCTATCAAAAGCAGTGGCTGCAGGCTCCAGCCTGGGCCCCCATGGTGGCTGAGTTTCCTCAGCTGAGCACAGTCCCACGTGCTGGGATGTGCCAGTGCGAGGTCTGGGAGAGGTGGGATTCTTTCTGCCGTGGTGGTGGCAGTGCTGTGAAACCCCAGAGCAGGCACAGCCTCATGAGAGCCAGCACAGCCACGGGGAGACACAGCCTTGGCTGAAAGGGAGCACAGCTGCCTTGCTGCCAGGGTGACAGCTGGATGGGATGTGCCAGGCAGGAAAGGGCATGCGAGCACTGAGCACAAGCAGTTCACTGCTGGCATTAACCTCCCTCTCTGTCACTTGCCCCTGTCCAACAGGGCACACAGTAGAAACAAAATACCATGAGGCACAAACTCAGTGGCAGAGAGACAGATGAAACCTAATGTCCTTGATTTTAGAAGCTGTGATGGTAAGTGAGGTGCGAAAAGACTTCCATCACATGGTAGTGGGTGGAAATGAGAGATCTCAGAGGATCTACTCTTTTGGCCATTTCTGTTACCAGGTTCCCGTGGCTCATTTTTATTTAAAAGTGGATTTTCTGAGAACTGGAATAGTCCAGGGACTTTGGCAGAAGTCAAATAAAACTAGGTGAATGAGGAGTGGCAGTAATGATTTTTCAGCAGTGACAAATTACTTCAAGCAGGGATAAAAGCAAGAAAATTGGAAGAAATGCTTTGGCGCATAGTAAGAGCACACAAATGGTAAGCATCCTTTTGGACATCTCACTGGAAAACTCTGTGTGACAGCAGGTAAAAAAAGGTTGGAAAAAAACTAGTTTGGCCCTCAGTCTGAGACCTGAGAGTGGCTGAAGGATTGATAAAATGTCAAGACGAAGAGCACCGATACACTGTTTTACAGGCTTAAATGTACTGGCAGGGCTATGGATACAAGCCTGTGCCACTCCATGGCCTTTAAAAGTGTATGTCCATTACTCTGCAGCCTCACCCACCCACTGTGTCTACTGGTTATTATAGTCCTTCGTTTGATTTCAGTTCACTTGTGAGATCTCAAGGTAAAAGCTCTCAGGTTTGAAGTCTGACTGGGTTTTTCCCTGGATGAAATATCAGGCGCCTCTTTCAGTAAGTCTTGTAGTTACTTTAAAAAAGAATGTTTGTTTTCAGACTACATTTGAAGACTAAAACCTATATTTCTTTTGAATTCAAGGTCCTTCTGATGTGTTTGGCACCTTAAATCCTTCCAGGGAGGCTAAATACCTGCACAAAGCATGCAGGTTGAAACTCCACTAGAAACAGAGCCACACACAACACAAGAGAAAGAGTAATTCCATATGTCTGGAATTACTAGAAAGGACAGTCCAAATTAAAAAGACTAGGATGTTTCAAGTGGAAGAAAGTGACACCACAGGAGATTCCTGGGCAAGAAATGCCTTTTTTTTATTTCCCCACTCCTTTCCACACATAGCACATCTACTGCCTGTATTGAACCTGCCTTTTAACCACAGCCCTTATGAAACCTTTGAGGCAGTAAATTCAGGAAGAAGAACCAGCAACTTTAATGAGGTAGCATACATATTGCTTTCTTATTCCACAATTCCTTTCCTCAGTCATAGTGATTCCCATTTAGAGGAAATATTACTGCATCCTTGTTTCCTAGTTTGGGAAGACTTTGCAAGATCAGCAGCTGTTGTGAAGCCATATACCCAGGAGTTTAGGAGAGGTGAGAAGAGGCAGCTCCTCAAGCAGTGGCACAGTTAGCATTCATGGAAGCACCACAGAAGATGGTGACACGTCAAGACATCCTTCATCTCAGATCACCCATTTGGCAGGGCTTAGGTAGCTTGAAGGCCTCTAAGAGGAGCATCTCGTGGATGTTTCTGATCAGACCCTTCCTCTGAAGAGGAGGCTGGAAGCCTGGAGGGCCTGAGATCTTTGGCATGAGTTTCACAGTCCCCCACCAGCAGCTTTACTTCCATTGCCCAACGCAGGGATTGGCACAAACTGGGAAGAGCCAGTGCTGTGCAGGGATGTCTGACTCAGGGCAGAGCACCTGAACACCAGGCACCAGCACAGGCAGGTCCTTGGAAGAGCCCAGAACCCGTCCCTGAGCCATTACTGAAAAAATGACGAGCACATGCTGAGAGAGGACACAGAGCAGCCCTTACAGCTGCAACTGAAAACCAGAGAGCAGCTGCAAGAAGTGAAGGAAAAGCAGGTTTTTTGCTCTGCACCCACAAGCATTGACTTCTAGCAAAAAATGAAAACAGTCACATATGTGACAACAGGGAACACTGAAGTGTTCCCTGTGATGTTAATGACCTCAGGAGGCAAATATGAAGTGTAGTGCAGAGCTGAGGTACTGACTTCTGTGGGACAGGGAAAATGTGTGGGAAATGCTTTTGATCAGAGGACAAAGCAGAAAACAAGGCTACTTCTTCAGAGACTGGATAGGGGCTGAATAACCTGCCCTGAAGGGATGACCCAGAACTCACCCACAACACACCAACAGAATGGCCATGCAGAGGATACCTGAGCAGGTAATATTCTCATGATGATGAGTAGATGAAAAAAAAATTAATTATTTTAAAGGCTTATAGCAGAGGTACTCTAGTCCCCAGGGTACCATGCACACACTGGAGCAGGTATGCTCCATGGTGAAGCAATTCCCAGCATTTGAAAAAAGCCCTCAGGGAGCAGACTGCACCGAGGGTGTGAGAAGGGCTGCAAACAGGCAGTGGGGCTGACTCAGAGGAGCTCCTCACAGGCAGAGCTACACTGACTCAGGAAACCTTCAGTCTGAAGCAAGGGAGCACCTAGTCATCAGAAGCTGGACACAGACCAAAGGAGTGATGAACCTGGAGCCACAGGCACAGCAAGGTAGGAGGTGGAAGCTTCAGAGCTATAGTAGGAAGCCAACACCAATAAGAGCTTTTGTGGAAACAAATGCAAAATCAGTCTGTGGCTTCTATACCAGTCCTTCTGTTTAGGTTTGAAAATGGAGCAAGAAGTTGAAGACATCTGTTCTGGGGAGGAGGAGCTCTCTGAGCAGCAGAGCTGGCACACCACACACCACACACTTCTTACCCAGAGGGAAATGGAGGATTTTAAGAAAGGCAGAGAGTGAGACTAAAAAAGTATGCACATGGTATGATGTTTCAAAAATCAAGCAGGCTGTAGTGATCCATGTCCCCATGAATGTTAGAGGATTGATTTTGTTTTTCAATTTTCACTTGTGAATCCATTAAAAAGCAAACAAATCATGTAGTAATGCAGTCGCACCTGCCCATCTCTAGCCATGAGGAGGTGTGCCAGGAGTCAGAGGAGCCACATCTGTTATGCATCTTATCAGGCTCTGGAGGGATAATGATGAAGGTTTCCAGGAGACTCAGTCTGCTACAGTCAGAGATGTCTCAGACAGCAAAAAGCTGACCTTGAAGTCCCTACATCCATCCATCCATCCATCCATCCATCCATCCATCCATCCATCCATCCATCCCATATCTGCCTTTAAGGTAAACTAATGAACATCCTCAGCAGCTTCCCCTATAGCCAGAGCAAATCAGCATGCCAGTCCCCTTCAGCCCAGCCAGCCACAAGATCACTCCAGTGTGAGGAATTTCAAGTCATTAGAAGTGCACAAGTCTTTGGGACCCAGTGGGCAGGGCAGTTCAGAGAAGATTTCACTCACAATTTCCCTACTGATTTTCCTTCTTCATCTTCCTTGTATTACCAGCTCTGTTTTGTGAGGTTCTCAGGGAAAAAAAAAATATATGCTACTCACATATCCCAATTTTTCCCGCCTGTTTGGTCCTTAAGGGCCCCTGTGCAAGTCCATCTGCATGTCTCCTCAGCTTGGTGTGACTCTTTATGCCCATAAACCTTTTCTCTGAGTGTCCAAATGCTATTTTGACTGCCCTGCCTCTTCACAGGGTCAAATGGGATCTGTTCCCATTAAAAAAAAACTAAATACAATTTATTAAGAGATCCAGATGTCCCTTCACCCCCAACTGGAAACTCTTATATTAATCACTTTTTGATTTTTTTGAATTGACCTTCTTGGTGAAATATTAATGACAGATGTGTTTTTTCTCATGCTGTGATCAAACACTAAGAACACAAAAGTCAAGGCCAAGCAAAGAGAAATGTATTTCAACATTTACTTTGGAGGTGACAGAAAATTATCAGTGAAGAGTTCTCCTCCAATTAACGTTATCACTACTATTGCAAACAGTGAATGACAGAAATGTTTTCACATACTGTAAAGCCTGGGTCTAATTTACACTCATGATCAACTCTAAACTTCTATTCCTTGTAGATGATTAGAATAAATGTGACAATGAAAAATCACTAGACCTTCATTAGATAATGAAACTGTGAGTGATGAGCAGCCCATGATACTGCTTGTCACACCGCCTTGATTGCTTTCAGGATGGATTAAAAATATTAGTAGATGGTAAAAAAGTGGTGGGTGTCATGCTCAAATTGTGGCAAGGCATTTTATAGCACATAAATATTGTGTCCCAAATTCACTTTGAATTGGATATGATTCACACAAGTTGCAAAGTGACTGAGAGGACACTAATAACAAAGGGAGGGGACAAAGCCAAGGGAAAGTGTTGGGAACTGAAGGGAACCAAGCTAGGCTCTAGTTTATGCATGGTCCCACTGCAGGATGGGGCACATATTTTCTATTCTTGCCATGGGGAGAGGGGAGGTGAAGGAAGTGTCTCTCTCACTGTCTTAATCTGCCAGGAGGTAAAGGCTCCCAGGGACTGACTCATTAGAGAGAGGAGAAGAAAAACTCCTGGCCTTAAGCTATATTTAAAAATAAAATAGGGCTAATTAAAACATTTCTGGCCCAAAGTCTAAAATTATCCCATGGAATTCAGAGGTCTAAAAATACAAGCCACTTGCTGTGTAGATATATTAATTTCTGTAGAGTAGCATGGTGAGAGCTGCTTTTCTGCAACAGCCAGAGTTGTCAGTGTGCTGGCAAACAGAGGAACTGCTACTCTGCAACAAGAATTGGGAATTACATAAAAATGAAAAATTAAGGAATTATATTACTTTACCTGCAGTGATAAGATATTGGAAATACAGTGAACACTCATGTGACTGTAATACAGCAGCTCATGAAAGAGCCAACTTCAATCTGAGAAATAGTAATACATTCCTCAGGACACAATGAGCTTGCAAAAAGAAACCATGAGCTGAAAGAGTGTTGTGAATTTGCAGGCTATCTCACAGGGAAATGAAAGCCATTATCCTGAAAATATTCATGAACTTATTGAGCTTTACATATGAGATTCTTCCTGTATTAATCTTTCCTCTGAACTTATTTAGCAGAATGATACATTTTCAGCCAGGAGCATGTTGAGCTATTCATTTTAAATACACAGTCTGATGAATTTAATCTTCCTTTTGTGAATCAGCCATAAATGGATCCTGATTTGTCAGAGAAATTGCTGTCCTGAAGAGTAAGCAAAAAATTTTGAACAGTTTTCTGGCTAATGGCCTATTACCAACCACTTGCTTCAGGAGCCTCCTTTTTGTGGCTTGTTTCTGATTACATGCACCTGAATAGTACCAATCTCATTTCCAGAAGGGTGACTGAAATACTTGGGTGAGAAGGTAAGGAGCAGCGAGTGCTCTTGCTCACTGAGCAGCATTGGTAGGAAAAGCTCCTGCTCCTCTCAGTGGCTGGCAGAAAAGGAAGCAGCAGCCAGATGAGGTGGTTCTAGAGACAGAGGTGACAGCCAGTGCACTGCCACGTACAACTCCTGCAGGAGCCTTCAGTGCAGAGGGATGGAGAGGCAGAAAATGACAACATCAGATGTCCCTGAAGCAGCCAGGGCAGTGTCCCACTTGCTCTGCTCTGACAGAGCAGAGGGCCATGTGTGGGAGCTGTGCTTTCATACTGCTTCGGGTGGAAGTTTGTTAATTAACTTGAAATGGAAACGTTTGATTGTGTCTTGCATAAGTAATTCCCTTGCACTCCCCCACCAGCAGTGGCAGTGGGCAGCTTTAAAGCCAAATTGTAGGCAAAACAGAGTGTTGGCAGAGCAAACCAGTGCTTGTGGCAGACAGCAATCATGCCCCCACCTTTTCCCAAGTGCTGCTGTTTGAGCAGGGCTCTCTCTGTATCCCCTTTTCTCAGAGGGGTCTGCCTCTCTCCACTGCAGATCACCACTGCCAGTGAGCAATCACAAGCTGTGTCCTCTCCACACTCCAAAAGCTCTCTGGACTGTCAGCACTTTAGTCCCAGCTTCTTGAGAAACTGAAGAAAAACAATACCATGACCATAAAACACTGAGTAAATCACTTGAATGTCCCAAGAATCACTTCATTTTCACAAGAAAACAGTTGTCCTACTGAGAAAATCCTCTTGGAGAGCCAGCTTGGTGCTGAGTCCAAACTACATAAATATGACAAGTTTTGTATAATTTAGATAAAGCACATGAGTTAAAGTCCCTCGACCAATTGAATGTCTGGTATTTATTTCTATTTCATTAACAAATTAGTCTGTTGTCCAGGAGAATCAATAAGCAATTTGAGAGCAGAAAGCTCATTACACTCATTAAACTTGGTATGATTTGCGAGGAGGAACAAGGCTTACATTTATCAGAAGCCAACTGAAAGAAAGCCAGAGCACTTCAGAAAGATTAGTCAAAACAACAGATCCTTAACAACTTCTTAGAGAGCAAAGAAGGAAGGTTTTTTGAGAGGCTCTCCCCTGTGTGAACCTCTAGTTAAAGAGTACATGGCAGAGTTCCAGGTATTTTTGTGCCCAAGTTTAGCCCTGAACACGCTAACTCTGAACCAAGCTGATGCTTTCTGATGTCTAAGAAACACCTACAACCTTCACTGCACTAAGACCAGCTGTTCCACAAGCATCCACTCTTGGCTGGAAGCATGGATTTATGCTAATTATTGTTCACAGCTCCAATAGAATGCATAAGGATCCACATCAACAGCACAGACTGGGGCTCACTAAACCATTTGTTTTGGAAAAGGATTTTTGCAAATCTTTGAATTATTTGAACTGATTTATATATCTTTAAATACTCCTTTCTCATCAGCAAGGCTAACTGCCGACTGTACATATTATTACTATATTATCTTTATTTTAATGGAGGAAAGATTTTAGCTGCCTTCAGAAATATTGTGCCTCCTTCTTCTCCATTTCCTTTCTCTAAGAAAGCAATGGACACTCACTGAACAGTAACTGTTTAAATACTCCCACAAGACCAAAACACTGTAGGACCTGGTAGCAGAAAAAACAAGATGTCATCCTTACAGGGGCTTATTTCCTGCTGTGACTTGGTTACAGGCCTTATGATTGAGTTCTTCATTGATTCTGCACACATGCACAGCACTGTCTCCCTGTGCACTTTGAATAAGCCATTCCTAAGGTGCAGAAGTCTGCTTGTGGTTCTGTTTCCCCTTTTTCTTTTCTCTATAGGGCTTGTGCTTTTTGTAGTGCATGATAAAGACAGGCTTTCCTCCTTCAGAAGTGATTAAGCTCTTCAATCACTCTCTACAGTAAAACAGGTCCTAAGGCAAGGAGTTTGTTTATATATGTTTCCTCATCTCTGCTTTCTCTCATCGTGCAAACTCCTAAGTGTCTCATCCTGATTAACAGCTTGCTGTGAGCAAACTGTTGCCATCCACAGCAATTGTGTCTGTCCATAATCTACAGTCAGAGAACAAAAGCTGACTCAAAAAATCCTTGCAAGTTTGCTTTGTGTGTGCCTCACTGCCTTCTTTGTATGTCAAATATTATCCTAAGTGCAAGTGAGAGCTGAGGGGAGAGTCAGTATCATCTGAATAATATTCCCAGCGTTCTTGTGTGTGCTTATTCTCCCCAGCAGCACTCCTCCCTCTCCCCAAGCCATCAGAGCAGAGCTGCCAGGGGCTTGGGTCAGCAGGACCCTGTAGAGCCTCAAAAGGGAGCAAGGAAGGCTGTTCTGCCTAAGGTCATCTTGCATTTGAGAAATATTTCACTGTGAGAAGTCCTCAGGATTTTTCCATTTTCACCTCTGAGGTCAAATGGGTCAACAATGGAGCTAACAAGACGGAGGGAGAACCTGGGCTCCCACCCAAAGTCCACCAAAGGGTTCATATGCACAGGGGGTTCAAGGGTTTCAAACAGCCTCACCCAGCACTCTGCTGAACACAAGATTGCCTCAAGCCCCAGCAATGTCTGGGTAAGAGAAGAGCATTCTACCCTTAAACTTAGCTCATTTGATCTGTACTTCATCTTCAAATATAACATCCAAAGTCAACAGGATGAAAAGTGTGAGCTTAAAACAACAGGGAGAAAATTACCACTATGAGAGCAAAATACTCCTAAAACTTGCACCTTGCAACACCTGAAACATTTCTCCCTGAGACTGTTTTTCTGGTTTAGCTGGGATTTGTGAGACAGAAATCACCTGCTGTATTTCAGCAAAGAGGTCAATAAAGCCTTCAAAGAACTCCTGGACTGTTAAGAAATACATTTTGATTCTGAAAAGAAATATCCTTCTATGTCTTTTGGAAGATCACCCCAGTGTTTCATCAGAAAAAAAAACAAGTCTAAATAAGTGCAATTATTCTTTAGCAGATGATGAGGAAAATCTTCCTTGCCAGTACAAACTGAAAAGCCCAGTGTAAAGAATGAGACTGAGTGGGCTGGAGCAGTTAGAAGAGGTGGCTTTTAGTGGAAGGTCAAAGCCTGGGGAGTGGATCACTTCAAGATGTTTCTCCATCTCAGCAATGCCTGTTTGCAAGCTCGCTGCACAGTCATGGGCATTGTGTGATGACCACCCACAGAACAGAAGCAGCTCAACCTTTGCACAGTCTAAGAGGCAAACCCAGCTCTGGGAGCAGTGCTGAATCCAGCTCTGCCCATTGCATTTTGTGCTTATTTTGTGGGGGAACAGAACGTTCCCGAAGAGCTCTGCTTTCAGTAGCTAGGATTTGTTGCAATGTATTATCTTGCTACCATGCATTAGGGTGATTTTGATCGAAGAAGATCTGACTCATAACTTTACACTACAGGAATAGGCTGGAGTTTACTGGAACTGAACAATATCAATAAACACAACAGTCATATTAAGGCTCTGTGGTTTGGCTCATTTACCATGCTGGCTTTATTAAATCTGGCATAGTCAACATTACACATCATGCAAGGGCTATTTGGTAGCATCTGTAAAGGTTTTAAAAAAATGCTTTCCAAAAACCCCAAGAATAAGAAGATTAGAAATATTTCCTACATAAACAGTGATTTTTTTTTCACTAAAGGACCTCCAGAACTCTGGCAAGCTGCAGAAATCCCAATGCTACTTGCAGACCTACTAGGTTTAATTGTGTTTTTAACACATGCCTATTCTGACAGAAAATCTGAATTTTCCCACTCTGACGTAAAATTATTGCTTACAATTTTGACTGAAGAAAGGTCAATTTTCTCCATCTCAGTAAAAATCCTAGTTTTCAGGGTGAGATGGAGCCAAAACGTCAATGGAAAGCTGTGGCACGGAGGACTTGTCACATCACAGGAACACTTCAGCAGCCAAAGCAAAAGGGGAAGAATTGGTCGAGGAGGGAGAGGATATTTCTGCACATTTCCACAAAATAAGCAGTGGCACTAAGGAGTGGATTCATTAATCACAGTACATTGCTAAATTTTGATTTACCCAGGCAATCAGGTTTTCCATCTACAAAGAAGTGAAATGTTACTGCACAGGTGAGGTGGGCTTCACACTAAAATGGTAACAGACCTTGGAGAACCTCCAGATGTGAATGACAAATATAAAATAAGGTTTACAAAGAGAGCACTGTGAAAGGCGCGTGGGGCTGACAATGAGGGTGTGCAGAACAGGAGCACAACCATCAGGAGCTGATTGTTTCACAGATGAACCAGAAAAAGAAGACAAGAAAGCAAACACTTCCTCAGAGCCACATAAAGGCAGCCAGTGGCAGTACAGGATCATCATTCTTCTTTCTTAGCAAAATCCCTGGTCAGACCTGCCAGAGCTGCTTGCCTAACCTGTAGCTTTAAGTTTAAATTTGGTTTTATGCTAAACAATTTCATTATCTCATCACTTTTTTGTTTCTTTCTCAGTTGTTCTGCTATATTTTTTGAATATCTCTCTGCAAATAGGTGAAAAAAGGACCCAGGACAACACTGGGGTTTTGCAGAGCAGCTATCCACGTGCCATGGCCCTGCCCTCATCTCCATAGCCAGATGCAGAGTGGCTGACCTGTCTGACTGGCTTGACCAGGAGAACCTGGAGGCACAGGGAACAGGGAGAACTGCAGAGCCTGAGCAGCATGTCTCAGAGGAGAGACTGTCCCCACATCAGAGGGTGGGTTGCACACACATTTCAGGCCAGTGTAGTGGGAGTCCCAGCCCCACGGCTGCCAAGATTGATGTAATAGTAGTGGAAGGTCTGGTGAAGAAGTAAGCAGAGCACCAGGGAGGGATGATCAGCTTTCAGGCTGCATACCTGAGAGCCTGCTGAGGGACCACTCAGATGGAGGTGCTGGTTCTCACTCTTGCAGACAGAGCCAGAAGAACAGATGCTGCCTGCTGAGTGCCTAAAGCAGTGGAGATCTCACCTAGGTCATCTGCTCTTGCTGAGTGGCACTGCTTGCTTCAGCAACTCACAAAGGCAACAGGACTTGATGCTAAGCCCAGGGTCTCCCATCTCACACCCTGTGAGACCCACTGCTTCCTAGATTTCACTCTGCTCAAGCTGCTTTCAAACCCACTGGCACTACTTGGCACCTGCCAAATTAATTTCAAATCAGAACTACTCCTGCCAGCAACAGTGCTGGCTCAGCCAGAAGTAGGTATCATCAGCTGGGTGATGAGTGCTCATCATACCCATCTAGTAGTACCCAAAATATAACCAATGTACACTTTTCTCATGTATGACAAGCTACATAATGTGAGATAGTCCCCATTCAAGCAGGAAAGGGAGCCAGAGGCCATCCAGAGAGCCCTGCCAAGCTGCACATCTGACTTCATGGAGCCCCTGCTGCCTCTGTGGAATCAGTGGGCTGATGTGAGAGGCCTCTAGTCAGAGACAGGGTTGCTACAGACTGGAGAAGAGACACAGAGAGCAGGGCAGGAGCAGCATTCTGGGTGGAGGGTGGTTTCAGCCAGGGGCCAGCAGCCACAGGTTGACAGACATTCCAGCTGACAGGAGTCCCAGGAGATCTCTCCTTGTGAGGCTTCAGAAGGGATTCCTACCCTGGGGAAATCAAATATGTTGTCACAGTATCACATAACAGGCTGAGATGGGAACAAACCAGCTGGCTAGATGCCTGCGGAGTGGCTAGCTGGAAACACCATTGACTCAAGGAGTAGACATGCATGAACTGACCAGCTCTGCTGACATCCAATCTCCACAGGGCATCCTTCTATGTAAAAAAAAATGAAAGATCTGCTGCTGAGAAAATATGCCCATAAACTTACTTTGATCTAAAGTTAAAGTACTTGTGAAAAATTGCTGTGTGGGGTCCCAGTGTAAGTGCCATCAGCATAGTGTGAGCCAACACTGAGAAAGTTATTCTGTTATAATCTCAGAGAAAAGAAAATACGTAAGAAATATGCTTTTGTGATATGCCTTACAAACAAGCAGTGAGAAATATCTCATGTAGGTTTCCTGGAATACCTGCTAAACAAGAGTCATCAAAGACTAAGAGTCCTCAGAGCACTTGTTCTATTGAATGTTAATGCCCCTAAAACTCCCTGAAAGCAGATAAATAACAAGAGATACATCATCTGACTTCTTTTATCCAACTGCAGAATAGATATTACAGTTGCTTTGGTAAATGAACTGAGAATTTCACTTAAGCAGAATTTCCTTGAGCATGTTTGTGCTCTCCATCCATTTTTAAGAGCCTCTCGCAGCATCCCTCATGCCCTGTTACAGCCTCCATCTCCTCCTAAAGGGACTCACAGAAGCTTCTTAGAGATTGGGCTGAGACAGCAAGGGCAGGATACTGTGAGCAAAAGCTTAGAGCCAATCTGAACTGGTAACTGCATTATTATACCTTGCACTTGTTTCAGTGGAGCTCATTGAATGAGATGGAGATCTCTAAAGAAAAGAATTTGCGTTGGTGGCAAGAGGAGAATTAAAAAAAGAAAGAGAGACAGAGACATAGTAAGTATACATAGTGAGTAAAGGAAGAAAAAAGGAAAAATCAGACTTCAATATTGGCTTTGACTTAGGTTTTTGGTGGAGGTACCAGACCTGCTCTCCAGCATGAGTTTTGCTTTGGAATTCACTACTGTATCTTGAACATTTTCATTAAAAGTGTGAGCCTCCAACAATCCTTTTCTGAGTTCTGTGACCACAACGGCATTGCAGCTTAAAGCATAAAATCTCTTTGCTGTGTTATTTTGGCAGAGAAATGCAGACTTTGCACATCCATGAAATTCAACTGGTATGATAGCTTTGGGAATTTGTATGCCTTTCAGCACACAAAGCCATTTTATTCTGATACCTGTCATTAGCTGCCGTTCTACCTTTTCTCCCCTTTATCTGACTGTATTTATAAATATATTTCTGTATATTTACTCCTGTTTCCAGGCATTACTTGGTTTGTTTTACTACTATAAATCTGTAAGTTTTGTCCAACAAAAACATTTGAGATGTGGCTCTGGTTAGTATGTATCTGTTTTCTCAAAGTAGCAAAGATCTCAAACTCCAACACAGAACATCTGTGTGTGTTAGATTCCTTGGTCTGGACAATGCTTTGAACACACTCAATTTACCTTTCATTTCATAGACTTGCTCATGCCTGAAAAAGAAATAACCTGATAAATTATTTGCAGTCACTGCCAGTTTAAGCAACATCTGAAATGCTTTGTTGACGAGTGGAACTTTTCAGATTATTTTTGGTGCCATGACATACTGCTGTACATAACCCAGACTGGAAAATAACTGACAGCCTCTGGCATCTTGCAGATAAGCAGTATCAGCTGCCATAGGGTAGTGGACTGTGTCTCATGAGTAAAACAAACTCTGGCAGTAGCTTTGAGTGAGAAAACCTGATTTTTTTTCTAACAATTGTGCTGTTAACACATTTTTATTTTCTTTTGATTCAGCCTTTAGATGATAATTTTCTTCTTTTTTGCTACTGATCTTTTCCTTTGGCATGCTGAGCGTCATCACCCAGTCTGTTCAGAAGCATGACTGAAAGTAAGGTGACCAGGAACAAAAGGGATTTCAAATACATGAAGTAATTTTGTGGGTTTAGTACCTCTTCCCTCCCTCCATCACTTGGAAAGAGGAGGAAGTATCCCTCTCCAGCTGCTGAGAGAGGCCCGTGGCACTGTGTCAGCCCAGGGCCTCTGTGCAAGAGCTGAGCAGCCCTCAGGAGGGGAATCTCCCACCATGGATGTGTGGAGCCATTGCAGCATTTACCCTCACCCTGTAGGAGCCAGCAAGGGGCTGCTGCCACGGGTCACCAGAGGGGGAAACACGATGAACCACCTGAGACTGCCAGGGATGCTCTGGGTCCAGAGCTGCCTTTGATGCTCTGAGCTATTTAGCGAGTAGCTGCAAAACGTGGCTGGCTGTAAAAATGTGCCAGGAAAACTGGAAGCAAATTAAGAACACCTTTTAGAGCAGACTGTGTCCACTGTGTTGCTGATAATAATGACACATCAGATGAGATGTGTTAATACAGGTCTGCACCCTCCTAAGTTATTTTCTCATCCTGTTCTCCTTTAGTACGCCCATATCTATGCACTGTTGCTGTGTACTTGGCACAGGGGAAGCCTCTGGGTACTTTAAGTCACAAAAGAATTACAGACACAGTTGCATGTAAGTCTGTCAGATGGCAAAAGCAATCACAGGCATCCACTGGTTTCAAACTGTTAATTTAGGGGTAGGGAATCAGCTGCAATAAAACCTTTCTGAAGGTGTCAGCTCTGTATGATAAACATACACACACACACACATATGTGTGTATATATCTTTGAGGGCCAACCATGCCACTATCTCACTAGAAAATATTTTTTTCCAAATCTGAAACTAAAACAAGCAGAAAGGCATGGCCAGTGAGCAAGTATCTATCTTTACACTACATAAACGTGCAAAAGCCCTGTCAGAACAAAGCCTCGTGTTGAAGCTCATTTGACACATGCTCTTGGTCCCTAAGAAAGATGTCGTTCAGATGTTATTCAAAGAGTATAATACTTTCAATGTTCACACTCTTAAGAGCTTCTTTTCACATATCTTTTCATGTTGTGGGCACTCTCACAGCCATCAGTGCAGACGTTGTCCCTTTTGAAGTGTTTTGAGCCCACAAGAGGCAGCTCAGCACAATGCAGATGGACCACGGTAGCAGCTTGCCAGCCAAGCAGCCACAAGCTCCCAGACACGTTTGAAAGGTGTAGAGGTGTAGCCTGTGGGTGCATTTCACAGGCACTTACACACAGGCACATGCAACCCAGAGCTCAGTGACAACGTGGGCTCAGTAAGAGAATGAGATTTGGCACAGAGACACCTTCCCATAATCACATGTCACTTTCCAGAAGGATCTGGGCATAACCCATCCTTTACTCAGGCAAACCGAACATTTTCCCCACTCTATCTTTTTACGTCTCAGGGAAGACATACTCGAGTCATTCCCTATCTTGAGTGTATTTTGTATTTTAAGCTCATTTTTAAACCCAAAGGAGACTGAAAGTTGAGCATATTCACAAAGGCTTCCTTGAATAATAACATCTCTGGGGAACTCTTCCTGATTTTTTGGAAGACAAGAAGTTTGTCTATCATTGCTTCCTGGAAACAACTGAGATCACATCAGTAACAGCACAGTGAAGGGGTTTTAAAGACAGAGGTAACTCTGGTTTGAGCTAATGTTATAACTCTGCCACAGCACATGTAATTGTCTCTGAGGGTATATTTTAATTAAAAGGGGGAGAAATAAGTTTCTTCTCAACTACAGCTTCCTTCTACATCTCATCAAATAAAATGTAGATGATGCAGGATAATTATTCTCATTAGTCTGAGTGGTTTGTGCTCAAAGCATTTGTGATAATATCTTGCTTTACTCCTCATCTTTTTGTTACCTGTAGGATACTGTAGAATATCAGGCTGATGCTGAACTGCACTGCTCCAGGCAGCCTTGGGGGCCCATATCTTAATATATGTTTTGACACCTTATCAATCTTTAAATTTAACATACTGTTTATGTGCTAGCATTATGATGAGCTCCCTATGGTTACTGAACTGTGTATTATTTGGATGTACAAGGTCAACAGCAGCTTCTGCAGATCAGTTCTCTCTGGTCTCTGCCAGAAGCTGATAGGAGGCAAATCTTTTGTGCTTCCCTGGAAAATAAGCTGCAGATTTTCTTTTGGGAAAAAAAAATGGCACTGTACACAAAAGAGGAAAATACTGTGAATAGTGGGGAATGGGATAAGGAAATGAAAATGAAGGCAGAGTTGCATGGTCCTAAATCTTCAGAATAATCATATTTCATCCTCCAAGAATATCGTTCCAGATAAAAGCATGAGATGAATGTCACCAGCTTTCCAGATCAGGAGTTCTGGAAGGAAAATAATGAGACAGAAAATATTTCACGTTTATATGAAAGAGTTCTGACAAATAACACTTGTGATTTCTTACTGTCCCCAAGTAAAGGAAACGGGTGATAAAGTAGTCAGTAAAGAAAGATACATTTCTTTTTTCAATCTTCAGTATTTGGAGTTCCAAATTCATTTGGCAGATCTACTGTTTTATTTCTTCATTGCATCAGTATAGTCACTGCTTGAAAAGATAAGTATTTTACAAAATTTTCTAATTTTCTGTAAGACTTTTTTTTTAATTTAAAAATTGTTCAGATATTCCTGTTTTCAAGTCCATTTTTCTTCTACTTTTGCTGGTGCATTCTGATACTCCAGGCTTTCCTTTGGAGTTGCAACGAGGAATTACAGTAAAATCATTGAAGCATCTTGTTAATTGCTGTCTGGTGGCTGATTGGGGTTTGAACTCAGCAAATTTTATTGGAAAGTACTTTGTCACAATCTGATGATAAATTAATTAGTGTAAAACTCCACTGTGCATTCATTAATGCCGATGTACCTCAGACCTTTGACATAGCTGGTGCTATATAATTTACACAATTGGCAAGGAGCACAGTGAGACCAGTGTTTATTTCCATTGAGCATTTGCTTCTTAAACACACGTGCCTTTTAAAAAGAGATTAACTGACCCTTTAATATTGTTAAGGTGATGCATCCCTAGTTGCTCAAATAGTCAGGGTGTTTATACACCTTTTTGGGCTGTCTGCAGAACCACAACCTAAAGATTATTGAGCAAAAAGATTTTCTTACTGGTGGTTTAAAGCTTTCAGGTGCTTTACAGCCTCTCACTGCCACTGAATTAGAGCACTGCTAGTTTTCCTTGCTAACAATGTGTCCTTACTATGTAAATGTGGTTACAGATAGGCAAGTGGGGTCTGTGTCAAGTGATTTTATGATGCAGACGAACTAAGAATATTTTCATTTCAGAAATATGGAGCTGTTGAGAGCATTAGGGATGGTTGTAGTGATGAACTCCAATCTGGAAGTGACTGTGGAAATAAGGTTTTGTGTGTGAAGAAAAGGTACTGAAGCCATAGGAAGCAATAACTACAATTCCTTTAATACTCCTCTGATGAAATCATCTATGATATCATGTGGTCTAGGAGGAGGAGTACTGAATATAGCCCAGCTCACACTGCATTGTGTAGATGCACACAGAGGTTTTGATGCTGATTTTGCTGGTCAGCAAATAAATTCTTGCTAAGTTTAGTTGGTCAGAAAATCTTCTCACTCCTTTCTACAAAGAATGGATATAGTAATTACTAACTTGCAGAAAAATCAAAGTCCTTACAAGAACTTCTGTTCCCCTTCTGTTCTCTGTGTGTTTTGCTTTTAGGGTCTAAGGCATAACCAGAAATCGGCCCTCCACTACAACATCAGCAGCAGTCACTATTATCTCCTCATTATTATAGACCTGTATTTCAAACACCCACAAAAATATTGATTCCCTAAAACTTCCTTTTATCTTGGTGTTATGCCACTGGCAGCAAGAAGAATAATCTATATCTGAAATAAAATTGCAGTGGATTTTCTTCCCGGGTTGCCAATACACAGGTGAGTCAGAAGCAACACAAGAGTTGTGGGCCATAATCACCTAGGCTGTTCTCCCTCTGCATTCAGCCAAGAAGAAAAGTGTGGATGTCTCTTTCCTGATCTTGCCTTTTTGTCACCCCACTCCTGAAAGCAGCTTCCACTCTCTCACTCCTGGAGTGGCTGCACAGCCCATGACGGGGTGGGGGGGCCACTGCAGCACAGGCAGAATGTGGTCCTGGTTTGGGATCTTACCAGGAACTTGGGTCCTCAAAACTGGGAGGTCAAATCTTTGCCTTATTCTTCTGGTAAAATTTTATATAATTTTAACCCTTTTTTACTGAGGCACCCATCTTAGCGGATGAGCATTACAATGCAGCAGCACAGTTCAGATACAGTCATTTGCTGGGCTCTGAAAAATTACTAAGTGCAAGCCTCCCGTGTGTATTCCCTGTTTACTGGGAATCACCATCTCTTAATTTGTATGTGACGCTCATATTTTTAATATAAAAGGTGCTCTGAGTCGATACAAGGACTTGCATCAGCTCAATGAGAATGAAACACTGAACCCCATTGTGATACAGCTAAATAGAAAAGTACCAGAAAACAAAAAGCAGAAACTGTGTGTGTATCACATATGATTAGCCCAGCACCTGCAGAACAGTTTTTGAAAGATTGGAAGGTAAGATTCCTGTGGAGAATAGGAAAACAAGAAAAAAGGAGGAGAAAACATCCTTCCTCAAAGAGCATAATGGTATGAATGGTGAATATCTGTCACAGGAACTGGAAAGTGCTACATCGTAGTCAGCATGCACAAGGTAAAAGGAAAGACATGCTCTTAATAAAAGCTCAATATATACTCTTAATAAAACCAGTAGTAAGCTTTCAATGTTTCTAACAAACCAAAAGTCTAAGTGAAATTGAGCTCAAAACAGGGAGTTCAGGTCAAGAGGTATATAGCATGTAACACAAGGCTTGGTATTCTATAATATTCTTGGTATTATATTACACTGCTTTCACAACAAAGGCAAAACAAAGCAAGTGTAGTAGAAGATGCAATGCCTTTTATTGCTTAACTGTTGCACTTTTGGACAGCTGATGTGCCCAGAAATCTTGTCTGGGAGGTTTTTCGTTGTTTTTTTGGGGGGGGGGGGTGGTTTATGTTCTGGTTTGTTGGTTGGTTAGGGGTTTGGGTTGGTTTTTTTTTTTTTTTTTGCAATATAGGAAATTTGAAGCTCAGTCTGGGCGAAGTGCAATTGCTGGAGTTTCACATAATTGTATTAATCCATTCAACAGTTTGAGAGGAAAAGAGCATTTATTCCAATGGAGCAGAGCTAGATGAGGGGAAAAGAAACAAGGTATAAGGTCACTGGTGTCTGTGGGACTAAGAGAGGTAATCAGCACCTGCAGAAAGCAGGTAGTCTCATGATGACTGAGCTTCTTTGCTGATAAGTTGAGTTCGACTTGCCACTTAGTACTCCCTGAGGAGAGGAGAGGAGGTTTAGATACAAAAAGAACAAGCTAATTGCACAAATCACAGTAATTTCTGAAGTATAAGTGCACTACAGTAGATTTGTCATATTATAGGAATAGCTGGTAAAACAGTGACTCGTGGATAGGTCACCCTTAAGCATCCCTAACTGGGTATTTAAGTGTGCATTTTCTTAATAATAGTAGTGCTTTAAAAGGCTGAGAAAAATCCAAATGAATTTCAGAGATGTGTGGAAAGTGACCATCCATTGACACCAGCTGAAGTAGGTGTGGATCTCTGAAAAGGTGACTGTCTGCCTATATCTTTGCAGGAACTAAATAGAATTTAAAGCACAAATAGAATTTAAATCCAAGTCTTTAGACATCTGAAGACTTACGAACACCTGCCTTTTCCCCAGTCTAAGCCATACATTGTGCAAGAGGATGTGCTCTGCTGAATCTAGGCCAGAATATCTAGAACTACTCTTTATCCTCAGACATTTGCCAAACCACTGTCATCTCTTCAACTCCATGTCAGTGCTAACTAAAGGTGGTTTATTTTGCTTTGGGATTTTTACCCATTTTAAACAGAAGGAAAAGTATGCTGAATTTAGTAGGTATGTGCTTAGGATACTCTATTTGTATTGGCAGTGGCTATTAGAGCTGTGTCTATTAAATATGACATGCTACTATAATTCAATGGAAAAGATTTTAAAATTTGTTATTTACATGTTGGAAAGATTTTGTTTGATTGTTTTGTCTAAATGACAGGTTACAGTCCAAATCTGTAGGATTCAGTCCAAAACTGAAGGGCATGGGCACACTCATGCTATTTTGATCTCACATAAGGGTGCAGCCCATTGCATTTTTCCAGTTAGGTAACTGATGATTGTCAATAATATTGAGAGCTTTATCCAGTGCTAAAAGTAAAATCCTATATATTAAAAAAAAAAAAAAGTAATTCTGATTCTGCACAGAGAATGAACGAATTACTTCCTAAATGAAATTAACTCTGAGCCATCCCATCCTCTTGGAAAGTATTTTGGGTGCATTTTCACTTTGCACTATCACTATTGAAGTGATAATTAACTGAGCAGACTACCAGGGAAAAAAAAGCATATTAGCACTAATGCACAAGGCTGTAAACAAATGCTGTCAATAAATAGGCACATTTAAAACACACCTGCCTTTCCATTCCACTAAGATGCATGATATACCAGGTACTTAGCAATGAAGCAGTTAGTCCTTACTTTGCACAACTCTACCAAGTCTCTTTTAAAGGACAACAGAACAATGTTTCCTATTGAAACATAGCATTTCTAGCCATTTCACCACTATGGCTAAAAACATCCATCAGGATTACCTGAGCAATCAAAAATGCCTAAGCAAATTGCAAACCTAAGTACTGTAGAAAATTACTGAATTGATTAATTCTGTAAAGTTGAGTAAATATCCAATAGACTCGTCTCACCTAGCATTAAAACTAAATTCTTCAGAAGAATAAACAATATACACAGGAGAAGCTGATAGAAATCTAGACTAAGTTAAAAGATTAAAAAAAAGTTGAAGTATTATAAACTATGGCGTATTGGAAGCAAGAACAATCTTTCTGAATCCACAACATCCTTCTTATCTCTGATTTCCAGTGAAAGAGTGCCAAGGTAGGTCATAAATTTCTTATGCAGAGGGATCATCCCAGTAATTCAGTCTATATTTTAAAGGATGCTGAAATAGTTGTCATGCTATGGCTTTTGAATCCTTTGTGCATACACGTAGGACAGGGACAAGAGCTGTCTTCCCTGTGCTGTCACATCACACAAAATGTGCATTCTCACCTTCCCCCCTCCCCAGTTCCCTGCCGTTCTCAGTGGAGCTCTGAGGGCAAGACAAATAATAGAAGGAAAATGCTAAAATAATTATTTTAATGGCTAGAAAACAAGAAAATTTGGCTGAGATCTTTAAAACTCTGAGACAGATATCAAAGTCATAAACAGGCTTTCCACTCTACTTATCACCAAATTAGATCATTGGCTTTAGAGGCTCTTTCTCAAGGATGAGCTTGTCCTTAGCTACTTACTGGACACCTAAACCTTCTTGCTTTCATATCAGTGAGACTATTGAAAGTTTTGTCTGTTGTTTGAACCAGGAAACAGCATTTAGACCACTTAATTCAATATGGTCACAGGTTAATGCAGCACAGCCCTGACACAATGCATTTAATTTTATTTTGGACATGTAGATTTGTTCCTGCGTTTAAATATTTCCTTTTTTTACTTTAATTTTATGTATATAGTAAGAAATATCCTAGGATTTCACTGCATTGGTTTTGGTTATGCCACTTTTCTGGCACTGAAGATGGGGCCCAAAACTGCAGCTTGACTAGAAGCCGAGGAAAGGTGGAAATGTGTTAAAGTGAGTTATTTTCAGGGCTGGTGCTGGTTTCTTTTGGTGCCAGTCCCCTAGAAAGCACGAGAATCAAGTCCAAAGGGCCAGTCCCAAGTTGCCCTCTCTCTGGGAACTGCAGAGCAGCAGTAAGGGCTGATATCCAATGGAAAGGACCTGCCACTGAAACACTGAGTTGAGTTTCTACCCAAGAACCTGGAGAAATTGCACTTTTTGGCACCCAAAGAACTAATTGTTTTCCATTTGCCAACACAATCAGTTGGTTTTACATGCAAAGTATGATTCAAAGGTGCCTCACATGGCACCAGCTGGCCAGAGCATCTTTCCCAGCAGTGCCTGTTTCCTCACCATTTTGCAACACTCAAAGTTGGGTTCACTGGGCTTTTACAAGGAGTGCAGGCCCATCTGTCTGTGGCTCATGATCAAAGGAAACAGAAAAGCCAATCAGATCAGAGAGTTCAAACTTGAAGCCGAGTTTAACAGAACTAGAATGAAGGACTATTTCCTTTAAATATCCTATCAATCCTTTTGTCCCATACACAAAACGTTTGCTGAATTTGCAGTAGCTCCTGCAACTCTCTGCCAAAGCCAAATTGCCAAGGAGTCTCCATTTCCGGGTAATTCTCTCTATCACACACTCCAAAGAATTACAGAAACACACACAATCATTTTAAAGGACAATAAATTAAGTGAAAACTGTCAACTTTACTATGTAATTTCATTGAATCCATGCAATTATGTGCAAGAATAATTTAATTCCTTTTACTGATTCATTCTGGAGTTAGAATTACACAGTATTAAGGCTAATCTTTCATACTTGGAATAATTAATTGGTCTCAATATATTTGTTTGGGGGATGACTTAGGCAGGAAAGCACAAATTGCTCAGTGGTTAGATGGTGTACATTTTCCCTAAGCAGTACATGATGATGTGAGGCTTTCTACAAGATCACCACCACACACTCAATCAGCCCTGGAGCACATTTATGCTATTCCAGTGTGCTCCCCAAGCTTTTTTGGTCAAGGACTTTGTGTGGCTGCCAGAAGATTGAATTCTCTTTGCTTGTACCTGCACTCAGTAGAAATAGAAGAAAAGGGGGTTTGGTCCTTTTCTGGGGCAGGTCCACATTCTTCCTTCCAGCCTTGTGGGTACATCCAAGATGTTTTCCTGCTCAGCTGTGGATGGATGCTCATTCCTATGTAATAGTGCAAGGAAAACAGTGTGGAAAGGCATGGTTTTCAATCTACACACTGACATAATCAATTGCAGCCTTTGTGGACCTGGGAGAAACATTTAAGCACCAAGATAGCCCTTTCCAGCTCACACAGCTTGGATTGTGTGTCAGGCAGGTGCCAGCCACCACCACACAGTTCCAAAGGAAAGAAGGGCCACTGAAAGAACTTCCTCAAAATTTGATTTTTTCATCAATAACACAAACTTACCTTTTTCCTAATTTTAAAAAAAAAAACCAACAACAAACAAACAAACAAAAAAACCAAAGGCCATTTGAAGGAACAAACTGGGCTAATGAAAAGAAGGGAAATAAAAGTAATTTGCTACTTGCTGCTAAAAATAATTATTTTGGACCCAAGGTACAAGATAAATGGTGACCATATTTAATTTGCGAGGGCAATCCAAAAAAGCCATGGGCAGATCCCTCATATAATCCCAATAGAATGGAGGAGCAAAACAAATTAAAATGAATCAATAGGATTGGAACAAATCATTGCATCTATTTACATAGTCCCACACTTTTTAAGAAAATAAAGGGTCCACAAAGAAAAATAAAATCCAAACAGAAGTTAGTCTTTGCTTGCATCAGAAGTGTCGTGTGTGGGATATATTGCATATGCATCACACTGATGTATTTTTGCTTAAAGCCTAATACAGGCTACTGCTGTATGTACAAATTTCCAAAAGTCCCTCTGAAGCCTTCACATCCCCATCTATTAACCTCATTTTATTTTTCAATGCAAGGTTCTTTTTTCCTCTTGACAAGGTCATTTTTTTCACTTCTACTTTTCATTTCTCAGAAAGTTTTGTTTGAATATTCGTATTTTTTCTTGAAGGAATGGACAGAAAGTGAATAGCAGCATAGTGGCTGTTTAAAGACAAGGACACAAGGAGGAGGATCAGGAGGCACAGGCAGAAAAGAGGCCTTGCAGTGTGCAGACAACTTTGAGAGACATTTTGAGCAACTTCAGTGAGGAGAACCGTATCAGCTGTTTGTATTTTAGGTCACAAAAGTCAGAACAGTAGCAAGAAGTTTTTCTTTCAAGAAAACAAAACTCAACACATTTATTATTCACAAGTATGGGAGTGATCAGCTGAAGAAAGTGAACACATAATAAATTCAGCAAGTAGTGCATGAAACTTATTTTTACCACATTTTGTCAAATTACAGTCTTTTCAAGGCACTGTTGCTACAGGAATGATGTTTTAGGCTGTCAGTTCTTTTGGAAATGTTAAATTTATGTTTGACTTCTCCAAGGCCTGATTCTTCTTTCAAGTATTTGAGCTACAAAAGCTAGCAGCTTAATGTCCAAAGTACCTTGAAGGACCATTGCCTTTTCTGTGGGCCAGTGCATTAGAAGTGCTGCAGGGTTAGAGGGACATCAGAAGGTGAGGATTTGCTGTGTCCCTTTTACAAAGCACTAAGTCCCAGTGCAGCATTGTGGTGAGACCTGCAGAGCCAGAGCCCTGGGAAAGCACACAGGAGAGGTCCCAGATCCTGCAGGCAGAGTAGGAGCCTGCAGCTTGCAGGAGTACAGACATCTCTTTTCTCAGATCTGCTGCCAGACAGCCAGCAAGGGACAGGGGTCGTATATTAGTAGGCCAAAGATGCAACTATTATTGATTCCATCTGTCAATTTTAATTCACAAACAATTCCCCTCTGACCAGCCCATCAGTCCTACTCCTCTGGTAGGAAGATTCCTTCTCACCTCCGAGACCAGAGAACCCTTCCCCAACTTGCCCACCCTATGCAGTGAGGTTGTACCTGCTGGGAAAGTGTCTGAACAGTGCCCTGCAGAGCAGCAGAGAAGCTGAGTGTCTGTCGAAGGCTCCTCCTCTGCTGAGCATACAGCTTATAACATCACTGTGCCTTCACCCTTATTTATCCCTCAGCCCACTACTTTTGGAGTAAAATGAGTTGTCTTTGTTTCTGCTGGGAGAGCAGATGGGAGAGGGAGGTACTCCCTGGTCAAGCACTTTTCTGTGTCTGTTCCTTTACCTCCACCTATGCCCTCAGTCTCTTATTTTCTTCCTCCTCTCAGAAAGGGCTGGTCACGGACAGAGTTTTAGGACAGTTATTGCCTTAAAGCCTGACATAATTAAAATCTCTTTCATTACCACTGCTGATCTGAGAGTATCATTACAATGATCAGGATAGATACCTTTAGCCTTTACAGTAACAATAAAAGATAACTGCCCATGACCATATGTATCAAATAATATTAACAGAATGTACAATTCAGTAATGAGAGTTAATGCAGTTTTTAATGGCACCGAGGTACTGGTATAATTTAACATTCAGATATTGGACAGGATTCTCTCAACTACCATTGCTTGGTGCACTCCTCCCTGCACCTGGAGCACCCACCTTCTGCAGCAGCAGGGCTCAGTGCAGAACAGATGCCCAGTGATGGGAGCAGGTTCCCATAGACAGCAACCTCACTGTGCTTCTGCATTTAAGATTATTAAACCATCTAAAGCCTTCTCGGGAAGTTGGCTAGTTCCCAGAAGCTGCAGTAATGGTCCAAAAAGTATTGAGACAATTTTCTCCTTCTAAATTTATCTCATCTCAGCAGGGACAAAAAGGAACTCACTGTGCCTGTGCTTCAGCTCCTGCATGCAGTGGGGAGCTGGCAAGCCCTGCCCCAAAGCTGTTCACACTGTGATGACACTGTGCAAGCAGTTCTGCCCTGGATGATGCCATTTGATGTTTGCACCTCTGAGTGCTGCTCAGCCCTTGCTGGCACATCGTTGTGCAGGACTGAATCCTCCACAAGAGCTCGGATGCCGCTGGGAGCAGCTCCCATCATTCCCATGGCAGATTTTCCCATCTTTCACGTCTGTCCTCCTTCTGACCTCTCTCATCTGCCTTCCAAAAAGGATGTGCCAAGTTAGCTCTGGCAAAAGGGTAGCTCTTGTGGGAGTCAGTGAGAACAGGAGGAGCTGCTTTCCCACTGGAGCTGCTTTCTGTCCCACTCAGAGCACATTCAGGAGCTGCTGATGGACTGGAGCATCATCCAGGCTGCCAAGTGCAGTGCTGATTGGATCTCCTCCTGGGGACACTGCTCAGTACCACAGGAGCAGGTGCCCTCAGCAAGGAGCTTGGCAGCCAATTCCTGTTCTGTTTATTGTCCTCAAGAAAGAATCAATATTCAGCCAGGAAATCAAATTGTCATCAATTTTTCTGCTGTAAATCCAAGAGCCTCCACTAAAGACTACGTGCATGCACAGTTTCAGAGATGGTTTCATGAACTTTGTCATCTGGAGACAGCATGGGTGTTGAGAAGTAATAAGGTAAGGACCAGAAACAAATAGAAAAAATTGACACAGGGGTGTGCCTGACAAAATTTTACTGACTGATGTGACTGCTGTTTCAGTTGGTGCCACGAAGTCTTTGTCCTCTGCTCTTTGTCACATATCATAGAAAACTGCTCCCTGTGGCCAGTGGCTGTGTAGCTCTTCTGAAGAACCACATCATGTCACATAGCTGGCATCATATTCTTCTTCATCATTGCCCAGGAAGGCCATAAAGACATTGAAAAATGAGGAAATATGCAAAGAGGAGCAGCAAGTTTGATCATTGCTCTGGAAAGAAAGCAGGACCTTATGGAAAGAGACCAATATCCTTCAAGTAGGTAAATATATAGCAGAGATAAATTAAAAAAGGAATGGGAGAAATGGGTGGAAAAGGAATAATTGAGGCCTGAGAGCCCTCCAATGAAAGCATCACATAACAGACAGATTTGAAGTTGTCACAAGGTCAAATTATCCAATATAATTTGTGAGCTTACTGCTGCATAAAGTATGGAAACAACACATAAAAACAATTAGACAAATTCATAGAAGGAAGAGGTTTCATAATAAAAACCCCACACCTTCTGACAGAGAAGCCCTGACAGCAGGCTGTGGATAAGAGATCCTGCCAGGGCAGCATGAATGCAAATTTGCTTTATGCACCCAGTTGCTACCTGAGTGCTTTTCATCTTGCCTGATGGTGGCTGCAGGGAGGCACAGAGGATGCTGGGCCACGTGGGGCCTGTAAACCCTTTGACACGTGTCATCAGTACAGCTCTAGACTGGCCAAGGACAGCTGGATAGAGTGACTGCCGTGGGTCTGAGCTGAGGAGGGTGAAAATGATGAGAGCACCAAGCCTGGAGGCAGCACAGTGGGCAAGGTGATGGTGACATTTTGGCAAGTGACACCTCCACAGTTCTCAGAGCTGGGGGAAGGTTTTCTCTCCCTCTGACTCAGGACTGAGCACTGACAACAGTGAACCCTGCACAACCAATGAGTACAGTTTATGTGATGTCATGTATAATGCAATGACATCTCTTTATCACTTAATGTACTCCAGTCCACTCCGGCATAGTTCAAAACCAAATACAGCAAAATGTTCAGTGTAAAGGAGACATGAAATTGAGATGCATGGAGCAAAAATACATCCTTCTTGCCTCATTGCAAAAGGTAAGAAAAATTCAAGTTCTTTCATTAGGCAGGAGTTAAAATGTAGTTTATAGAGGTGGAAAACAGCATGTTATTGAAAAACTGTAAGGCATGTGAGGTAATCATTAATCTATTATGCTACCTTCTCCCAAACTTAAAGTGACTTCCCTATAATTTAGAATGAATTATGAAAGTATTTCCTGACTGCGCCTTTCCTAATGATGCAGGGGATGGTGTTTCTGTTCACTCTTGCTTTGTCCTGTAGTGAAACATGCCAGATAAGAAAATTAGCAAGCTGTTCTCATTAGCCATTTTGAACATCCCACCCTCACAACAGCACCTGGCAGGTAGGCTGGGAAATGTAATCAGCTTTGAGCCCATTATGAACAGGTTTGATGAATTGTTACTCCACAAATTGTCTGCCTGACAAAGTACCTGACATGGGTATCTGTGCATTCCTGTCAAGTGGCAGCTTTGCTGGGTAGGGAATTTAGGACTGGTTTCAGAAGGAACTCTGCTGCCAACATTTTCTTTTGGCACCCCTGAGAATTATCCCAGTTTGGAGTGTTTTACAAAGCTAAGAAATCCCCTAAATGCTCATTTCTGGAACAGTGCTGCAGCTTTCTGGGGAAGGCAGGCTCTGAACAGCAAAAAAATTGCACATCTACACTTGCATAGCCCTTTCCTTCCCTTCCCATGCTGTACCATGCACTGCTGACTTGTGGATACCCTTTGTGCCTCTCCAGAGAGCTGTGTTTCCCCCAGGGCAGCACTGCCATTCATCTCGCGGCTGCAGCATGCTGTGACCCAAAGTGCAGCTCCTGTTCTCCAGAAATAGCATCCTGCCTCTGGGAGAGGTCAGCCATGGCTGACTGCTTCATGTCAGCTGTATCTGCTGTGGAGGTTTCCAAACATGCCCTGCCTGATTGCTCATTGCCTTTCTCCTCTTTGGGAATCATCTCTCCGGAGGCTCTGCGTTACCTCCCCACATCACCGCCCCAGGGCAGGAGACAGCATCCACACAGAGCTGGCACCCTGCAGACTTCTAACCCTGCAGATTCCTCTGTGTGGGTGAAGTTTCCATAAATGACCCATGGGGAACTTCCTAGACATCCCCTGCTCCAGATTTGGCTCAATGGAGTTACAAACTTGGGATTTGAGATACATCACTGTGCTACAGGCAAGGTCTAAGAGGGCTCTTAGAATGTAAACATGCTCAGACTCAGAGCAAGGGTCTTTTCATTTAACAGCAGCTTTCCGAAACATTCTTAAGAATAGAGTGTAAAAAACAGTCCTCTGCCCTTACAATTCCTCTCAGCCTCTAGAAACCAACGTTTTAAGGAGTTCCTGAGGTTGCATACTCATTACTGTACATAATAGCTCTTTTCTCCATGGGCTTACCCAAGTCCCTTCAAATTCATTTTTCTTTTTGGATAAGTGCATTAATCTTTTGACAGTGAGGTTTGGGGTGTTTTTTCCCTTTTTTTCCCCCTCATTTGCTTTTGTTTTCTCATGTGTTACAATAAACAGCCAAGACACGAGAGTGGCAGGTTGTACCAGAGGACTGGAGCTCAGCTGTGGACCTACAGGACCATTTCTGCCCAGACATGTCCTCCCTCACTGCCTCCTGAGCTCATCTCATGACCAAACCCAGTGCTCTGCTGTGGTAGCCAGCCACTCCTGATCCTGCTTTTCCCAGCTCCCTGGGGCATAGCAGCAAGGGCAGCAGGCAGGGGCATGGAGTGGGCCCTGTGTGAGGGCAGTGGTTAGTGCTTTCAGTAGTCACTGAGGCTGTTTTTCATGTAGTCCATCTGCTCTGAGACAGAAACACAAATGCCTGTGGAGATCAGGTATGTGGACCACTCACCAAGAAGTGGAAGCAGAGATTAAATGCCCCATACTCTCCCCAGGAGCTCCTCTCTGGAGTTCCCCTCCTTCACCTTCACCTTCCCCAAGCCACGCCTGTCCTGCCCTGCTGCTGATCAAGCCCTAGTGTCTCTCTTTTTCCCTGGAGCTTCACGGCCCTCCCAGACAGGCTGGGTTGGCCCTGGGGCACGGCGGGGCTGAAAGTGCAGGGGAGGACAGTTCTGTGGCACTGTGACACTGCAGGGGTTCTGCCAGCTCCCAGTCTGCCCTGATTTTGCTGCTGGCATCGCAGTACATACAGCATCGCTGGTGCTGTGTGCTTCCCCCTGGCTTCTCCTCTGTGTGTAGTGTCAGGGCTGTTCATCTACCAGCTTTGGCTGCTCTTCTGCTAGGTGGGCAACTCCTTTTCCAGAAATACGATCCCAGCAATGTCCACGAGCCTAAATATAACTCCTTTTTTTTTTTTAATTATAGATGGGAATAGTTAATGTGATTTACCAAGATATATATTAAGTTGTGGTAGTTTGACAAGGGAAGAGTTTGGGAAATGAGGCAAGAAGTTTGTGTCTGGCTGGCAGCAAGATGAGCCACTAGAAATTTAGACACGCCTCTGTAAAAAACACATGTTAGAGATGAAAATACCCAGGAATTCTCTTTCATTTCCGGCCAGCAGAGAGGTAACTTGACCTGGCCTGTGTCCAGGGCCGGGCCCGGGCGGCCCTGCCACAGCCTGGGCATTTTCCCCGCCATGGAGCAGAGAGGGAGTTGCCGGGGACCAGATGGAGCCAGCTCTGTTAACATTGACCTGCTTGTTATAGCCCAGCTCAGGGCCCAGCCGAGCCCCCCCGGACCCCCGAGTGAGAGAGGAGAACAAGATGCAAGCAATATAAAAGAACGGCAAAGAGAACATCATGGTCAGTTGAGGAAAGAAGTTAAATCCCAGATGAGAGAGATGAGAAGATGCTATTTAGAGCTGAAATCCTCTTGTAAAGCTATGGAGAAAGACTCTTTTTCCTTATAACACATGAGATTTTGGGGAGATGAAAGTGTTTCAAGGTTGATGTCGAGCAAAAGCCTCCATGTTGAAGCAACCAGGTGTGAAAGTAGCTGTGATCCCGTGAGAAGCTGGAACAGAGAGGGAGAGAGGAGGAGTCCTCTACTGCCACAGGAGAAAAAGGCAGATCTCTTCCTAGGGATGAAGACAATTTTAGAGATAGAGAATGAAGACCTCTGCCTTTGAACTGTTCATTTTTAAAATAATACCCCATAAGTCGACATGGCCCATTGACAAGCTGTGGGAAGGCATGTGGAGATGGGAAGGACTTCACAATAGCAGATTTTCCTCCAGGCGGCTGCTAGTCGTGCGAAAACCACAAGAGAACTGTGTTTTCCCTCCCGTGGAGAAGTCTCCAGAACCTTAACAAGAGGGCCTTTTCTCCCTGAGTGAAATGTATTAAGAATATGTCAGAGGTGGTAAACTGACTGAGAGTTTGAGTTTGGTTCTTTACATTGTCAGTGTTCAAGAGAAGTGTGGTGAGATGAAGAGAAGTAGTCTGAAGAGTTTATTTTGATTCTTATTACCTTTTCTTTTTAATTACTGTTAATAAATTTTCTTTATACCCTTTGGAAGTTTGAGCCTGCTTTGCCTTTCTGCTAATCCTATCTCACAGCAAGAAGTAAGTCCATTGGCTAAGAAGTCTCAAAATTAGTGAAAATTCTGAACTGGCAAACCAAAACCACTACATGAGTATAACAAATTCTTCCCTCGATGAAGACTGCATCTCTCTTTAACTCTTTATGTGGAGCCTAAGGTTATACTAGGACAGCTTTTTTTATGACAGGATCTTGTTTTGTTAGATGATTTACTAACAGAAAAATGTCAAGAAAATCCCACACTCCACAAGCATTACACAGTAGTTCCTACATGTGTGTGCTTTGAGAAAAGAAAAGTCTACTCTCCATTATCTGAACCACAATTTTGGCAATTTTGTTTAGCTGGAGTAGTAGCAACCACCTCTGAAGCACCTCAAATCCAAGAGCTACACAGATGGTAGAAATGGACACATCAATTCCATTAAAAATAATAATAGTCAGTGTGTGGAGGTTACAGGTGAAAATAATATATTGGACCTGTAAGAAAAGGAAAAGACAAAACATGAATAAGAGTGTTCTGGGAGGACATTTAGACAATCATAGAATAAAAATAGCTGGATGAAGAAAGCTCTCCAAAAAATGGAGCTAGCAAAAGAAAGACATATTTTGAAACAGCAACAAAAGAGTGAATTATGCCTGTGAGCTGAGAAGCTGAATGACAGTGCCAAGGTCAATGGGATGGCAGACAATAGCAAGAGGGAAAGTTAAGAGGAGTTTTGTCATTTGCTAACTTGGTTATGAGAAGGAAAATTTAAGATGAAAGAAAGAAAGAAAGAAAAAGAAGGAAAGAAGGAAAGAAGGAACAAAGGAAAGAAGGAAAGAAGGAAAGAAAGAAAAAAGAAAAGAGAAAGAAAGAAAGAAAGAAAGAAAGAAAGAAAGAAAGAAAGAAAGAAAGAGAAAGAGAGAAAACAATAGTCAAAAAAGGGGGGTAGAGGGGTAGAGCTTTGTCCCTGAACACCAAGGAAGCCAAAGAAAGAATAGGAAGGAAGGAATAGGAAAGGGGGATAAACAGCACTACAGACATCAAGAAACAGCAAGTTCTGCAAAACTAGAAGTACAGTAATATAAAATCAGACTGTCCTTTCTTTTCTCTGAGGCACAAGAACAATGTGATTATATGAGGGATTTGAGAAACATAGAAAAAGAGATTTTGCAGGATAAGAAATGTTTCTTTTGCAGCTTGAGAAAAATACACATTTCTGAAGAAAGCGTGGAAGAAAATATCATTGCTGGTGAGACAAGTGGGAGTGAAAAGAGGAAGAGATCTTTATTTGTGACAACCATACATTTTAAAAAATAACATTTATACTTCAGGACATATGGGAAAACTAGTGAGAAATAGTATAGATGCTATATCAAAGACAAATTAATCATTTGAGTTTTCCATTAGAAAATCTGATGTTTGGTTGTGAACCATATTTTTGAGGGCTACACAGCACACAGAGATAATAAAAGTATTTTCTCTGAAACCCAAAAATGTCTTAAAACATAGATTCTAGAGAATTAAGGAAGACAGATATATAGATGCACTTGCCTTGAAAATTAGAAATTGCCTAAATCCTCCATTACTTTCAAGCAGTACTTTTACTCTCCAAGCAGTTTGTAGGTTTTTACTTTCCTCTAATGCAAATCAATAAATTGTTCAGCTCACATTTCACACCAGTTCCCAAGGCAGGACCCACAGGAAGGGCATGCAGACACCTTTGGAAGCAGAAGACCACGAGCAGCTCATTTTGTGGCCGTGGTTTCTCCTTCACTAAAAGCTGCAGGCTGTGTTTCAGGGTGATGGTATCCCTGCAGATTCCTGGGGGATTCAGGACATAAGCCTCTCCCCGAAGCAAGGCACTGCCAGTTTGCTGCTGGCCACACCTGTAGCTCTGGGCTGGTGCCCGTAGTCCGAAGATCCTCCCATGCTTTGGCCTGAGCCAGCTGCCATCCAGGGAGGAGAGAGCTCCTTTCCTACCACAGCATGTGGAACACAGTGAGAAAGCCATAAATGATGGTTTTGAAGATCTGAAACAATAGTTTTTACTATTTTATTTGTAAATATGGAAACTTCAGTGACAGCAGCCATGGTTTACAAAGAAAACGGACTGCAAGATGATGTTAAAGTTTAAAACCTTGTCCTCACCACAAGGAAGAAAATATCTCACATTCGCCAGAGTGAGGATCGGCTGCTTTCTACAGGATGCGCCTAGGTGAGAGAACATGGCTCCCAGCAGCTGTCTCCTACAGCTTCCTCTGATCAAGAGGAAAAGGGTGGTTCTGTGTCCTTGTACCCACAAGAAACAGCATCCAAGTCTCCCAGATCCTGCAGCCCCAGGGCCTCCCTACTGGAGCCCTGTGCCAGGCATGAAAGAAAACCTCTGGTGATTCCCAGCTCTGTTTGTATGAATGGATGAAGATAGGACTGCACCAGGTAGCTGAATCACTCCAGAAGCACTGGTGTTCATCCAAGAGCAGTTTTTTCTCTCCTTAGAGAGTCATGCCCACCTGCGAGTGTCTCATCCGAGTCAGCCTCATCTTCTAAATTTGCAGAGCTCCTGGCTGTAGCCAGTCAATTTAAAGAAATTGTTGATGTTCCAGCAAGCCTCAATCTGCAGATTCCCCATGCATGCTGTGATTAGCGTGTTACAAAACTCTATGAACCATTGCAATAATCTAAGGAAAAGATTTTGTACTAAGGAAAAGAATTTGATACCTCTGTTCAACCCCTATTGAGCAGCATACCTCTGACTGCTTGGATTTACAGCCTCTTTTCTGACTGAAAATGAATTTACATATGTCCAGACTCTCCGTTTTCCACTCAGCAGATGAATGACTCATTAAATCCATTGTCTGCACTAATGAGATGAGTGCTCATGAAGTTTCTGATCACACTTCAAAAAATACTTTTGAGTGCAGGTATTTAGAAACTGCACTTATCTGAACAACTTTCATCCTGTTTGTCAGACCTTTTAACTGATCAGTACAATTCTAGGGGATTAAGCTACAAGCCTGGAGGACACTGCATGTGAGGGAGCAGTGCCACTGCCTTTGCAAACCAGGGGCTAGCCCTGAGAGGGCATCTCTGGGCATCCCTGTTGTCTGTGGCACCAGCAGCCTGTCAGAAGTGCTCTAGGCATCTGAGAACGCTGTCAGTGACATGTTGAGTACTCAAATTTATCTTTGTTTTATGCTGCTTAAGATAAAAACCTTTGCCATCTTTTCAGTAGACTGCTGTCAATTAATCTACTGCTGAGGCTATCTGAACTTTCAAACAGTGCTGACATTTTCATTATTTGGCAAACTTGCCCTTCATTATCCACTTTGCCTCTCATCCAGGCACCATAAGGCCTGAGATTTACCCTAAGTAACAGCTAATTGAATACATTTCTCAGTGCGAAAAATCTTTTAATCTGCAGAGATCAAATAACAGAATACTTGCACAGCAACAATTCAACTGAACATTGGATTGCCACACGCTTGCACCATCCTAATGAGCAACAGCAGATCAACAGGAAGCAGATACTATTTCCCAGCTCTCTTTCTTTAATCTACCAACCAGGGGTAGAACTATAAAAAAGAAATCACAGCTCAATAGGCAGGGAGGCTCCCTTTTAACCTTTTCTCCAGGCTCGAGTTCTTACAGACACATGACAAAGACATTTTCCTGCCTTTACTGGTTTGAAGACAAAAGGATTGAAACATAATAATTGTCATCAACACTTGCAGATGGAGTGAGGACTCTCATCTTGATTTTTGGAGAGCAATAATAAAGAAATTTGTCGACAAATTTTTCCCTTGTTCTTACATAAAGCTACACTCCTTTTCTGCTTTCAGTTTCCTCCTATGAAATAGTCATTAAGACCCAAATTCCAGGCACTTCCAAATGCATGTGAGCAGCAGAGGGAAAGAAAAAAAAGCCTTGTAATTTATATGATGTGAACACAAAACCTTGCCACAATTCTTTAGCTATGCTAAGCTAGAGGAAAGGCAGAATTTTGAATTCACATGACTTAAGGAATGCAGTTCAACTTTCTGCTGCCTTTATCACGAATGAAGTTGTTGATATTTTTCTCACAGAATGATTTTTCTTGAAGAAGATCTGAAGGGGCAAAAGATACTCAGTGGAAACACTTTAATTTGAAAGAAAATTTGTTTTGCCCTTTTTTGTTTTATTTTCTCATAATAACACATAACTTTCATTACACAAAGGCTAGTGAAATGCCATAGATTATTTTTCTTCATAAGGAAAATCCACAATTTCAACTTTTAACTAGACAAAAAAAGAGCATGGTTCAAATTGCCAGCATTTCTCTTGGGACAGATTTTACAGGCTCCCTCTGCAATGGTAGCAATCTGTGTGAACAACCTGCAGAATGTGCAGTGACTGGCAAGAGAAAGCAGAGTTTGGCAGGTCTCAGGCCCAGGCACAAGGCTCAGGTGCAGACCTGCAGCTCCCATTTCCATCATCCTGCTGCTGCCTGCAGCCCAGGGGAGGATTTCCCCCAGCCCTGTCTCCCACAGCTGGAGGGGGCAGCATCCTCCCTTCTGTACTATCACCCTGCTCCTGGCTCTAGGCTGAGATTTTGAACTGCTGTTTGTAGAAGCTCTTTCATGTCTTTTCTTCCAGTCAGAGTCTTTCATATCCTCTAAACAGACAGTAGGAATTTGCCCAGTATACACAAGCTTTACAATCTAGTCTCCTCTGGATTAACTTTCTTTGTAAATTTTCAGTCATATATGGAGACTTCTGCAAAGAAAAGCAAAGCTCAAATGCTTTTTCTTTTTTTTCTTCTTTCATTTACAGGGGACTGTATGGCCTTCAAACACAATACAGAAGGGCATTTTTCACATTGGTCTTCTACTGACTGATAATAAGTATGGGGAAGCAGAAAAGGTACAACACTGTGAGAAAAATCATTCACCCCAACAGATCCAAATCATCAGGAAACATATTTTCATTTGCAATGTGACTACCAGCCTGCAGGGTATAAGGGAGCAGTGCTTTTTCTCCCAGGAGGAAAAGGAGCCCCTTTTTCCACAGCACCACAAGGGCTGTGTTAACGTCAGATCTGAGACATGACAGAACATTTCTGCTAGCTAGAACCTACAGTGAAAGGGCTGTTGAATATTGATGTGCACCAGATGCTAATGCATATCCTAAACAAGCAGGGAGTGCCCAATTTCAGACATCAAATATTGCCTGTAGAACACAGAAGGTATGGATAGAGTGAATTCAAATTGAAACTAAGCCTCAAGACAAAATACCCCACACAACTCCAGTGGACTAAAGCCATGCACTTTTTTATGCAAAGCCATATCAATTGAAATTGCAAAAGTGTAATCTGAAAGGCAGAGAGTCATTACTAGTCCAGTTCTGATGATACTTATTGTCCAAATTATATAATTCTTACAGGTAGATCAGGAACAGACTTTTCAGGAGAGGATGGCAGGACTGGCAAGGTGAAACAATATGACTCTACTTAAGGTAAAGGTTTTACTTTAGCTCAATTTAAGGATCCCTTTAGGGATGTTGCATTGGAGAGGCTATGGGTTAAATGAGATAGAGGCAAAAGAAAGATTTTGTTATTGGTGCTCTCTATCAATCACCCAGCCAGTTAACTAACTGATCAGTTAGTTATTCTACAGGCCTTTAGGAAAAATCTCTTTATTCATAACCCTAATCCTTATGGGACATTTCAATGTCCCACACGTCAGCTGGAAATATTTTACTGTTACTGTGAGGACAAGTAAGTGAGGAATTCCTAAAGGTTGTTTACTCTAATTTCTTTTCACAATTAGTCAGTGAGGCAGCTAGAAAAGGTACCCTCCTGGACTTGCCTTTTGTGAAACAAGAAAAGCTCATGGGAGATGCCAGACAAACAGAGCAATCATGTTTCCACTGCTCATGCAGACAATGCGACTAACTTTTGGCATACAGCTTGAAGTGTGTAGGATGAGGTCTTGCTGGTCTTACAGACAAGGGTATTTAGCTTTTGAATAATGACACCTTTTTTGTGGCAGTATGAAAAGTTTCACTTCACCAGCTGCAGAGGATTTCAGTTTGTCAGCTTGTGTGCCACCCAGCACAGCACAAAGAGAGAACTGACATTATCTTTCTTTCCTCTCCTGCTCAGTCTTGATAGTCACTCCTGGGATTCCTCCTGCTGCTCTCGGTCTGTGGTTTTCTTCCCCTGGGAATACAAGAGTAGAAGAGACAAGATAAGTGATGCTGTTGCATGACAGAGATAACTCTGCTCTGTAGGACCTCTTCATTGGGTGCCAAGGCCTTTCCTGCCTTTCCTGTTGCCATGCTGGTGAGGAAGTTGGGGTTGCATGGGAGACTGGGAGGAGACACAGCCGGGACAGGTGACTCCAACTGATCAAAGGGATGTTCCAGACCATCTGACATCATGATCAGTAAATAAAGTGGGGGTAAGAAGAAGGAAGGGGGGGACATTTGGAGAGATGGAGTTTGCCTCCCCAAGTCACCATTACACATGGTCCTGGAGATGGCCCTGCTGTCCTGGAGATGGCTGAACACCTGTCTGTCCATGGGAAGCAGTGAATGAATTCCTGGTTTTGCTTTGCTTGTGTGCCTGGCTTTTGCTCTCCCTATTAAACTGTCTTTATATCAATACATGACTTCTCCAGCTTTTACTCTTCTCATTCTCTCCCCAGTCCTGCTGGTGGCACTGAGTGAGCACTGCGTGGGGTTTGGCTGCTGGCTGACCAAGCTGAGATGACACAGAGAGGGCAAGGACACTTCCCTCGCTGCAGTGACCAGTCCAGACAGAGAGATTCAGAAGAAGGATGCTCTGCATGGCTTGCAGCCTGGAGTGGCTAAACTGGCATCACATTCAGAGTAGTCAGAGCTCTGTAATCATGCTGCAATCCAGCTTACTCTGAGAAGATGCAGTTCTAGCACCAGGCCAAAGGTACAATGTCCAAGAAGATTAGAAGTACTGTTCGAAATATTTTTTCTCATGATAGAATAACAAAATAAATATATCTAGAAAAGCCATAGTCAATAAGCAAAAAGTGACTACAGAACTCATTGTTTAGTGAAAATAGTAGTTATTACCTTGTTTACGACAGAATCCCCCAGTCCCTCAGTATTTATGATGTATGTCAAAGTTCACTAATAAACTACTACATTTTAGAAATTGTGAACAGTATTTTCACTGGCCACGATATTACACAATTATAACTTTCATAAATAATATAATCACCTCATTCTTCAAATTGCTGTTGTTTTTCTTTTCTTTAGGAAGCACTGATAAGTGGACTCAAATCAGCCTATGTGGCTTCACTTTTTTGTTTTTATTATTATTTGGAAAATATTTTTTTCTGGACAGTGCAAAGGATTCGTGTAGGCTGAACAAACAATGCCAGTGAAGACATCACCCCAACAGGAACAGCTTCTGGTGCATTCAACTCACATTCCATTCCTTTTTCTTCATTTACAGTATACTGATGGAGAAAGGGAATTAATTCCATATCGCTTTAAGCCTTCACTGTCACTAAGCAATTGGAAACATTGACTCCCTTCTCCTTGACTGGTTAAGTTTTACTGAAGTAGTAAAACGTTATTATCTTCATTCTGCTGTAGTTCTAGGTTATACCTGGTCTCTCAAACATACCAAGACCATCAAAACTACTTACCGAAGAAATTTCAAACACGTACATACGTTAAAATTATTTATTAGATTCAGCAATTCCTGTTTCCCTATAGCAACAAATATGGCCTTTAGAAACTAGTATTGTATGAAGAATAAGCTGTCCATTCAAATACAAAGAATTCCTTTGCCCAATTATATTTTTTTCTCATTTGAAATCATTTTCAGGCTTTATTATCTAATAAATACCAGGTCCCAATTCATGTTCAGGCAGAGTATTATATTAGCATTCCTGGAACTCTGTCTCACTATTGAACCCTGCTTATATAAGATGAGCATTTTTCTTTAGGCACAGATGTCAACCTAAATTGATGAGATTCTCCAACTCCTAATAATTGGTATGAAATTTTTCAACAGTCCCTGCACCGAAATTCACAACCCATGCTGTAATGAGCCATTCAGCTTCACATGAAAAGCTAGCAAGAAAATCACTTTCTCCAGAACTAAAATGACATATTAACACTTGCAAAACGTGGTATTGTATCAAAGAGAATGAGAATGTTCTCTAACGCACTGAGCACAGCAGCACATGCACAAATCTGAGTGTGCAGTCCCTTGCCTCTTCTCTGGAATGATATGAAAGGCCAGCATTTAAAATTGCTTGTTAAACATTTTAACAGAAGAACAAGTCAAAACTGTTCAAGATTGCACAGAATCTCTATACAGCCCTGGAGTTAAGAGCTTGTTCTCTTTCTTTCTCAGAGCACCATTGTCTTCAATTTGTTTTTCCTATTTTGCTTTGCTATTGTAATGGATTGGGCTGCTCTCTTGGAAACTGCTTGTGAGCACTGCTATGGTCAGCTGGGGAGGAAATCACCTGCAAACCAGAAATTCAAGAGGCTATTTGGTCCCTGCCCACACTGATAGAGAGACAACACTGTCAGATCAGTCAGCACTGTCCAGTCACTTCTTGAAATTTTCTGATGAGGGCTATGCCATAGTCTCCTACGTCTCTGTCACTATATACCTATAGAGTCGACTTTTTTCTCCAAAATCAGACTTACACCTTCTTTTCTGTAATTAAACTGAACACTTCTGGCCATCTGTGGAAAACAACTGAACATGGAAAGCAATTAATTGTTGTGCTTTTTTTATGTTACCTTTAGAAATGTGTATCAGAAATCTGTTTTGATCTTCACCACATTTATCCTTTCTGCCTAAGACTAAACAAAGGCAGTACTTTCAACATATCCTTCAGCAATGACATCTTCAAGTCATCCTTCTTATTAATGCCACCTTTCAGCTTTTGGCATGCTCTGGCTCACCCACACCTTTCAAAGGGATTGAAAAGTCCAGGTGGGAAAACACCAAACACCAGAGTGAAACAGAAGCTTCCTGTTTGGTTGCTAATTTTTTTTTTTTCAGAAAGGATCCCCTTCAAGGCAGTGGGCACAGTTCAGTCACCAGCACAGAGGTATCTACTGTCATTTGGACTGTCCTACAAATCTCCCCAGCTGACAGATGCTGCTCCACAGGACATAGCTCTCCTGTGGCTGTATATTCCCTTGTCCCACAGAGATGTCTTGGGCATCGAAAGCAGCAGAAGTGACACCATGTGCAGGTAACTCAATTGATTTCTCTCTGTCTGCTTACAGAGCTAGACAAAAATGAATCTTCCAAGAAGTCAGCATCAGTTTACTTCATTCATTCTAGAAATCCTTGTGCCTTTGCAGGCCAGACAAATTTCTACTGCCTTATGTCATGCAGGTTTATGCTTCCTGAGGATCTGCAGGTACAAGAAGTATGATTGCCTGCTCTTCTCCAACAATAAATGAGTTCACTTTTATCTTAATCTATATACTCACATATGACTTACTCTCTGCTTAAGTACCTGTTTGTTGTATGACTCATTCCATAGGCTCTAAATATTAATTATATCAAAGAGTAGCATCCAACCCCAAAACAGACTTCCATAAAAGTTTTACTGGAGGAACTGGGTGTAAAAATAAGATTTCACTCTTCATTTGACTGATCCTCTGTTCCTCCAGTTATGCTGATACCATGTTCCTTGCCATGTATGTAGCTATGTAAGGCTGTATATATGGTCTTTCCAATCTCCTTTTGCAGTTAACAGAAAAAGACAGACCCTCCAGACTCTAGGATTGTCAATGCAGAAAATGCAAAGGGCCAGGAAGGAAGTTTACACACTGAACCTTTGAACATCTATAATTTTCTTTATCCCTTGATATGTCTTTATTGTTTCAATTAATGCACTCTAATATTTCACCCATGCCCAGTCCAGATGATAGCAGAATCTCTCTCTTAAACAGGTGTCCCATTTCAGGACACAGATCTTTTACCTCACTCTACAGAAATACAACTCAGATGGTCTAAAACACAGCCCTCCAACTGCCTCACACACAGAAACTGAAATAACACACAAAAGAGTAACCCCAGCTTTGGGTCAGGGGAGAATCCACATGGGTCCAGCTGAAACTCAGGGCCAACTGCTGTGGGTAGGACCCACCTGCACTAACAGTGGGAGCAATACAGATATGAGCCAAGGAAATGCTTTACCTGGCCTCATAATTGAAAATTTATCATCTTCCCCAACAGAGACATCTTAGGACAACAACATGTTTATTTTAGGAGTCATTGTGTACCCAAGAAAAGCCAGCTGAAAGCCATTTATTGCTGGATGATAGTGGCTGCAGCAGACTTGTGGATCCCATCCAAAGAGGTTAAAGGCAAGTTACTGATCACAGGGATTTTTTCTTTTCTACTCCTATCCTAAATAAACAGTCACAGGGAATTTCTGCAGGTAGTTCAAGGGTGAGGACTGACTAACCATTTGAGAAACCTCAATGTAAATTTTAAGGGGAACAGGGAGGAGCTCCAGCTTTCTGACCATCTTCATGGCCTCCTCTGGACTCAATCCAACAGTTCCATGTCCTTTTTTTGGGAGCTCTGGAGCTGAATTTATTAACATGGAAAAATTGCAATGTATAAAATGACAGTTTTAATTGAAAACTAGCACTGATACAAGTATGTTGCTGAGAAGGGAAATATGCATTTTGATGCTGGCAGTGTTGAACTCCATAGCGGGCTGTTATTTGCTAATGTTTTTATACATACATCATTAGCAAGCCACTTCACTAAATAAGTAGGGTACAAATGTAGTTAACAATTACTGCAACTGAGAGAGTAGTGAGTACAGGCTTTTCTCATCTGCACTTTGGCATACAAACATCTTATGCTTACTGTATGTGTGAAAAAATGAGCTCTCTTTCTTTGCATGTTTTGCCTTTCTCTGTCATCTGTAGAATACAAAAATAGCAGCAGGGACAAAAACCTCCAACACGACTCAGAGAGCTAAGAAAAGCCACAAACCCCCCTGCTAATGTGATGCAAATTCACATGCAGAGCTGCTGACTGCTCTGTGCAAAAATCCTTATGCGTCCCTGCTCACTGCCTTCAGATCATCGCTTCCGTGCAGACATGGCACAGAAAGAACTGCCTCACTGAAGTCACTTACAGTATTCCTGGTGAGTTAAACAGCGAGCAGAGTTTGCCTCAGGTCCTGAAGTCAGTGTGCCTGTGTAAAATGACATCTTAGCTGCAGGTCTGTGCATAGCATAGGACGTTTGCATTTAGGTTTACCCTGAAGGAAATCACAGGCAAGTCAGTGTGTCAAAAGACTGACAGAGTTTTGATATATCACAAGCCCATGTCTGAGGAATGAAGATCATGGCCCCACCACACTGCTGTGATCCATGAACAGCCCATCTTTCCCTGCTGCAGCCCAGCCTTTAACCAGATGTGCTGTCCTGGCAGGGACAGGATTCCCCGGTGTCAGCTCACCTTGTAACCCCATTTAGTGCTAGACCCATCTTAAGTGAAAAGCAAAATCATAGTTATTGTCACAGAAGACAGGAGTAATGTACTTTATTTATGGGACTGGGAATAAAGCTACAAAAAAAGAAAAAAAAAGAAAAAAGAAAAAAAATAAAAAGAAGAAAAAACCTAATTATTAAAGCCACCTAAAATATTTCTCTGTCCTCATCTGCTCTGTCAGGAGTTGTTTGCAGATGTTGCTATTATTGACAAATTTTCACAAGCAAATACCCATCCGAGTGTGATTTTGGAGATCCCACCTCTTCCTCTGCTCACAGTCTCCTATTTAGAGGTTTTCTTAAAAGGAAAAATCTCTAAATATTTATGAACCTTTAAAATGTGTTCCATCTCTCCAGTATTCCCCTTTTCAGCTATTATTGTGACAGTTTGCATCATGTTTCAGTTTCATTTCCTTCTTTTCCCTCCTGCCAGTCAGTGCAGACAGGTCCCTCAAGGCTGTTTTTTATGTCACTAGTGCTGTACCTGCTGCCCAGAGCAGCTGGCTGGCTCTCAATTGATGTCTAACCACTGAGGTAAATGCATCAATGTAGGTAATTTTACTGAACTTTCATATTTCTGCTGTGTTTCCACCAGCAGTTCAGCCAGAGCTGTGATTTATCACAAAATTTCAAACATACCATCTTTACTGTTCCTTCAAATCCAGTAGCTCTACACTAACACCCAGTTCAGCAGGCTTCCTCCCCACTCAGACAACAACACCCAAAATGCTGTGTAACAGAGACAGAAAATGGAGCAGGGCCTGTTGCCCTGGGCTGGGTGCCATCCACCTTAGGCAAGCCCCGGCCTCGGGGTGAGGCTGAACTGGCTCACAGCAGTGGAAAAAAAAAATGGAAGAAAGAACAGGGCTCAGCTGTGCTCATTCACATTCCTTGCCAGGGATGTCAGCACCCTGCAGACCCCCACCTGCCTGCTGCAAAATTCAGACCCGAAAATGGGGAGATGCTAATCCCCACTCCCCGGTGTCCTCCCTGGTGTGAAGTCTTGGCCTTGAGCACCCAGTGAGACAGAGGGAGGTCTCATTGCCCCTCCATGCCTAAGGAAAAGCCACCATCATAATTAGTTCAGCAGCCATGCAGGGATGCTTGTGCAGCCCAGCCATGTGGCAGTCCTGGATGTCCTTCCCTCCACATCAACTCCCTGTGTGAAAATCAAACCCATCACTGACCAGCAAAACAAAGCACCTCAAGGGCTAACCCTTTCTGCAGGGACTATGTTTATCTAATTAGGGCACCTTCCCAATATCTTTGTTTTTAAGTGCTATGGCAACAGTCAGTATGAATATTTGCAAACCAAATGGAATGGGAAGGCAAATAAAAAGGAAGTCCACATTACAGGAGTGGACTGTACAAAATGACACATGAGCCAGCAGGTCTAGAATAGATTGAAATGTGGTATGGGACAGGTTCAAATTTTTGGAGGTAGTAAATAGGGTAGGAGTGGTAAAGGCTTGTCAGATGAGTGCTGATAAGTTGTTTCCCATCTAATCATCTTGGCACCCTCCCAGCTGTTCACCTGTCTCTGCAGAGTCACAGGACTGTCGATAGAAACAAGTTGCCTTCTCCATGGCAGCACAGCCACCCCAGTGTGTCCACCAGCACTGCTGCCCCTGCCCTCTGTCTGCTGACCAGAGCTTCACTAACTCTTCATGAGCTGCCAACACAGAACCTTTGTATCAGGAAATTAGTTGGCTCTTCAAGCAACTTATCATCACTTTGTCTTGAGCTGGAAATAAGGACTGAGCTGCGTTTTTGCTAGCAATGTTTTCTGCCCTATACAGCAACATAGTAAGAGTATAAACATTCACAAAATAGTTCTTCATGGTCTGGTTCATTGATTTTAACAATGAAACTTGATTTCCTCCAGAACACATGCTAAGTCCTCACAGTGCTGAATGAATTAGTATTTAGTGTACAGTTCAGAAAAAGAGTTTTACAGCTTTAAATTTATACAGCTTGTCAATGAAAGAAAAGGATTGAATGCCTATGAATCATGGAAAACACGTTCAGTTTTCTTTTCTGAGTATATGGGTCCTATGCTCAAGCAGTTTGCTATACGTAAAGTTCTCTAAATCCCTTTTAACAGACATAAATAATCTGATTTTTAGTTCACAGTGTTCCAAGTTTTATCAGCAGGATACTACGTCTTATGTACTCTTCCAAAGTCCAAACACAAATATACACTGAAAATAAACTCTGCTATTTTGCTGTCTCTGTTTACTGGGACATTCTTGCCCGCTTTTTAAATTCAAGCCATTGCTGCATATTTATGGATTTGAATCCAAACAGCAGGAAAAGGAAGGCAAAGGAGTTTTCTAAGTGCCTTCTGTAAAGACACTCCTAAACAAAACTCTGGGAAAGGCTGACCTTCTTGCAGGTTTGCCTGTTCATCTATCACAGTTGCACAGTGAAAATATATTTTCAGGGTGGAAAAGAGATACTGGACAAAGGGAGCTTGCTCTTGAGTGATTTACTTTCCTTCTGGATGAAGTTATCCAACTGCTCTGTTATGTTTCATCTTGCTTTCTCTCCAAGTGTCAGGACTGCTTCTAGAGAAAATGCTGCGAGGAGAGATGACAAACAAAGCAGCACATAACCAGTAAGAAAATATGTGGAATCATTCGCATGAAAACTTTCAAATCTGAAGATGAATCTTAATGTAAAATGATTTGACTTCTTTCAAAATTGGAACCGGCTGCCCAGGGAAGTGGTTGAGTCACCATCCGTGGAGGTATTTAAAAGATGTATGGATGTGGTGCTGAGGGACATGGTTTAGCAGTGGACTTGGCAGTGCTGGGTTAATGGTTAGACAAATGATCTCAGCAGTCCTTTCCAGCCAAGAGGTCTATGATTCCATGTGCTATGCAGGACTGCAAAGGTGAGTAATCCCAAGGAGGGCTGCTGTGGGCCCCCAAACACTTTGAGCAGAACTGCTGTGAAAGGGAACCAGCCTCTGAGGTAAAGATGCTGAGCAGTGGTGTTACCAGCCCAGCTGAGCCCTTGTCTCTGCAGCAGTACAGGCTGTCACAGTACTATTTCCCCTCTGAACCAGGACGTTTTCCCAGTTTGCAACTATGATTAGCTACCTGGACCACAGGCACAATAAGTGCTGGGGTCTGCTTCCCTGCCAGGACTACTCTGGAGGGACTGAGGCATCTTCCCAAAAGAGCTCAGTGTGAGAAGTACCAGTGCCTTCATCGAGCTGTAGCTCTCCCCATAGCTCTCCCCACCAAACCAGCATAACCCTTGCCGGTAGTTCTTGACCTGCTCCCCCAAACCCCACAGTCACAGATCCTCCATTAGAGAAGCAAGGGGAAGTTGCCCTTCTTGCAGCTTTGGGCTAAAAATGACACAGGTTTCCAGGCTTTCTCCTCCATGCTTCCCACTATGGGCTAAATTTCCCGTTTATCACTCCTCAGTCTCTGTTCCCCTGAAACAACCCATTTTCCCAGGCAGTGGCTGGATGAGCTGGCAAAGACAACCCTGTGCTTGCTCCCCTGCTGAGGTCCACAGGCAATCAATCACTGGAGTGCCTGCTTGCTGCTGACAGACGGATAAGTGCCTCCTCTTTTCTGTTTTCAAATTATTTCAAGCAACAAAAACAGATACCCAAAACCAATCTCTGAGTCCTACTTGAGCAGCAGAGCCAGGGCCTTCAGACAGTGGAAGAGCAGCAGCCCCTGAGCTGGCAATGTGGGGAGAAACAGGCTTGGGGCAACCTCACTGAAATGTGATGCTGCACCCGCAAGGGTGACCAGGAAGCCCCACCTAAGGAATCTGGGTCAGAAAAATCACTTAGTTGTTTATAAAGACTTGACCATAGTCAAGTCTTACTTCATACATGACAAACCTGTGGGGAGAAAGAGAAGCAGCCTGTGGGGAAGTATTGTCCCCAGCTTTGGGGTGTGGAGGAAGAGGAGGAGTGCAGGAACAAGAACATCTGAGAGCCAATAGGTTTGCTAACTTACCTTCCAGATATGAAAAATCTTAATGATTTTCTAATTTTCTATGAAGATTATTGAGCAACAACCTGAAAAATTACTATGGACAGAAATGTCATTTGCATAAACACCAGATATTGATATTTTACAAGTGTGAATCCAAGTGTAATAACTCATATTATACAGGCATCCCAGGTCAAACAATTCATTGGAGGGAATGAAGAAGTTATTTTCTCTATCAAATGCTTTTTTAAAATTTCTTTTGCCAAATAAAAAGTAGGCATATTAATTCGCATAATTTATTCTAAATAAATGTAGGAATCTACTTATTTTCTACATCTTCAAGATATCATTCATTACTGTCAGGTCCTGCCACCTCATATCACTTAATTTGTTAATTTTTAAGCAACTGAAGGGAATGGATTTAGATGATACCTTGATATATAGTTGATGAGCTCTGCATTACAGATGCTTTTGAGTCAAATAGCTAGACCAGGCTGGCTGGTGAGTTTTTTAGTGAAATGTCACAAAATCTTGTGCTGAGCTACAAAATCTTGTGCTGAGCTATTGCCTGTCCACACTGGCAGCAGGTCAGGGCAAGAATACTTAGAGTTGCCAGCATGCTTGGCTTCACATGAAGAGAGAAGTTCAGGGGCTTGTCTAGCAATGGTTGCAGTCAAAACTTCTCCATCCTTCCCATCTCTGAAAGTAGGAAGAGAGAACTGAGTGACCTGAGACATTTCCAATGCCACTGGCCAAAACCATAAAGGAAAGTATTTTTCAACTGGCAAATCCTGTCTGGATATGTTTATATGTTTTTATGTAGCATGGCAGAGAAGGATGGCCTAGAACTAAAAATAAGGTGAAATTTCACAGAACCACAGAATATTCTGAGTTAGAAGGGACCCACAAGAATCATCAAGTCCAAATCTGAAGTGAATGGCCCAGAGATCAAACCCTCAGCCCGGTTGCTGTTATTAGCACCATGCTATGACCGGCTGTACTGCAAGATATCTTCTGTGGAAATCAAGGCCATGACTGTGGATTCAAATTTCACTGAAGAGACCTTTAGACGATACATTAAAAACATTTTCCTAACATCAGCAACCCCCTTTTCAATTTGTCTGCCAGTTCCTCTCCTAGGGAGACTGAAATTTAGCTACTACAGGGCAACACAGAAATTCTCCCTCACAAATCAAGGTTTGTAATTGTTTGTACTTTGGCACTATTGTCAGTAGTCATACAGGGAAAAAGACACATTTTCTTTTCCATGCACAGGGTGTGACATGGGCCAGGGGCAGTCCTTTCATGGAGAAACAGATTCAAGTTGAATCAAATGGGGTGAGGGAAAGTCAAGTAAGACACTCCACACCACTTAAGAGTTGGTCACTTTTCTTGGGTCAGGCAAAGAGGACATCAAGGGGATGAGAAAGCTCTACCTTCCCCCTCTTGTCTCAGTTTGGTCTGACTAGCGTAGTTTGAACCAATTGTTCTGTATTAGCCAAGGGAAAATCCATTAAGGTCACAGGGAACTGGTGATTTCATAGTGCCATGGAATAGATCCACATTCATTAAGCTTCAGTGGTCTCCACTTGATCTTTCCAAGCAGTGTTTTTTCTCACTCTGGCCCCTAACAGACAAAGTTATTACCCATTATTATCCTGTCATTACCCATCTTTAAGATGATGTTACATTAGTAGCAGCATGAAAAATATGACTACATAGGAACGAACTCCAACGATCACTTGGCTTTGATTTGGTGGAGGGGAGTGCTGATGATTGTGTCAATGAGAGCAGATCTTTTCATCTGCAGTGAGATTTATTCTGAATAGTGAAAATGAAGGAAGGAAGGGAGGAAGGAAGGAAGGGAGGAAGGGAGGAAGGAAGGAAGGGAGGAAGGAAGGAAGGAAGGAAGGAAGGAA
>VWZV01012921.1:230017-285105 GCA_013397155.1 Irena cyanogastra | reverse complement strand
AGGAAGGAAGGAAGCAGGGAAGGAAGGAAGGAAGGAAGGAAGGAAGGAAGGAAGGAGAGATCAGGTTGGACCTGCTTTTCCTAAAGCCATGCTGGCTCAGCCTGATCCCCTGGTTAGTGTGTGATGGCACTGCAGGTGATCTGCTCCATGACCTTCCCCGTCAGGCTGACAGGCCTCTCATTGCCTGGATCCTCCTGCTGGCCCTTCTGGTAGATGGATGTCACATCTGCCAACCCCCAGCCAACTGGCACCTCCCCAGCTAGCCAGGACTGCTGATATGTGACTGAAAGTAGCATGGTGAACTCTTCCAGCAGGGGAACTGTGCTGGCATTACACAAGAACAGGCGCTGGTACTGTAAATAGTGGAGCAAGAAATTCACTCCCCTTGTAGGAGCAGACATTTTTCTTTCTATGAGGTATCTGCCTTGTTTTAGGATCCTCTACATTCAATTCACTTGGAGCTATTTTATTCCAGCAGTGGGTGTCACACAACTTGCCACACAGCTGTTGTCAATTAATACAACGGGATATTATAGTAAAATGAACAGCCTATTCGTTCACATCCTGGTTCATTTTCACGTCTGGCTCTTGAGAAAACCAACAGGCAGCTGCACTGTGACTTTGAACTGGTCCCTATTCATTTCCTACTGGGGTGTGCTTGGACACCAATGTATTATGCATGCACAGCAGCTCAAAGGAGCCTCGTTCTTGCTTCAAGCCTGTGAAAATAATACATTGGATTGGATGGTTATACAAATAGTTGTAATTATGCAGAAATCAGCCCATGTTCCCTTGGTAATGGCACCTCATTAATTTTGCTGAAACCTCCCTAAATTATAGCAATGAATTCTCCTGTAAGATCGGGTTTAGGGTTTTTTTGTTTGTTTGTTTTTTCCCTTTCAAAAGCAAATTGTGCCATAGAAAAGTAAGAAGGGGACATTTCTGCTGGGTTGCAATAGATAAATTTCCCATCAGATAAAACAGCAGTGGTGAGAATAAGAGTTGTGATGTCTAGTACACACTAAAAATGGGTTGCTAACTGCTGTAGAGAAAGTATTACTTTGAGAAAAAAAAATTCAAGAATTAATGCCAGAAGTGGGAGAGCCCAGTTCCAATGGATTCCTGTAGGCAGTTGAATCGCATGAAGGTTGCAGTATGAACTCACCATGTCGGTAAACACGACAGAACACTGCAGGGAGAAAGCAATCATCTTAATTTTGACAAAACCTGCTATTAGCCAGTTGAGGTTTTTTTATTAGTAGTAGTTAGTGCCAGATTATCTCCTTAGAAGACAACCTTTGACAGAGGAGAGGACTCTTCACTTGACCCTGTGCATTTTGCAGCTGAAAGTCAGCCATGAAACACAACTCACAAGAGGCCTTCAAGACAGACAGAGCATTCCTTGGGTGTTCACATGAATCCTCTGGCAAATCTGAGCTCAAGTTGGAGAAAAAAAATGAGTGGAAATGCACTGTCTTTGAGACCTTCAGGAGTCTGGCAAGTCTGTTTAAAACTAAACACCAAGTTTGAAAATTATTGATAAGGGAGCTGATGGTGGACATATCTCTGCAGCAAAAGAGATTGAGCTTAGTTTCTTCAGGAACCAGGCTAATTAAGAGATACACTTTCATTATTGTCATGTTTCACATCAAGTTTTCTTCACATTTGTCACTCTGTCCTGTTGATGGAGGGAATTGGTGGGCACCTAGCAGTCAAGGTAAGCCAAACACATTCACTTTTATGTTCACTCTTTTTCAAAAGTCCTTCTCTGACTATTTACTCTGATAGTCTCCATATCTGATACCCCTTATTTTCTCTCCTGCTGGGGCATTTCTTACATAAATACATTATCACCCATGTTTTTATTAAGCTTTAGTTTTTTATTAATTCCTTTTCATTCACCAGTTGTACTACTTAATAATTTTATTTTGCTTTGCCCTTCAAAATCCATATTCAGTCTTTACAAGTGCAACACATTATTCATTTAATTCTTATGGTACACATAGTACTCCCAACAAATGCAACAATAGCCTTTCCTCTAACAAGCTTACAGCTCAAATGACAGATGACAGAAGAAGCCTGAGCTGGGGGCAATCATAGAATTATAAGACTTTCACTGCATACACTTGAGAAAGAATTGACCACAGGATGTATATAGATCATCACATCCTTGATGGCATGTAGCTGTGTAATCAGTGTCTGATAATGGCTTCAAGACATGAAAGCAATGAGGTTTTAAAACAACCTTCTTGTTAGAGTTGTGGGAGCAACAAAATAAGCCATCCTTAAGCTGGAGCCTGGTGTGTTTCTGAAAATGACTGTGAGATGATGTTGCCTGCAGCAGTGGAAGAGTGGACTTTTTTTTTAATTTTACTTTTTTTCCACAGTATTTTTTGTATTTGCTTGTTGTGAACAGAGAGGGAAAGGAGCTTTTTACAGTGTGAGTTTACAGAAGGTGAATGTCAAAGCTGCATGCATAAGGGACAGCAGTCAAGGCACAGCACCCTGGGGAATGGATGCACAAGATCTAGCGAGAAAGCAGGGTCGTTAAATGCCTTCCCACTACCTTGCCCACCTGCACCTGTGGTAGCTCCTGTCCAGGCCTAAGAGGTGAAAGTATTTGGTTTATTGCACAAGAGATGGACATTGTGCATTAGACTGATCCCAGCAGATCACAGACTGACCCAGTGGCAGCTGTCAATCTGCCTTCAGAGCAGACAGCACCTGGCACTGCTAACTTAACAAACCACATTAAAATAAAGCATGAACTATTTTTCAAATAAGCAGTTATTCTAGCTTTTAGAGAGCAAATAAAAGCAGGGAGTAGAAGGAAGGTGCTCTGCAGGTCAGAAAGAGAAGTAGGGGCACATGGCCAGAATATGATCTCACAATTGACTGTGATCTGCTTTTGAAAAATAGTTTCTACTCCATCTGCACCAGTATATTTGATGATAAATGACACTGCTGGTAGAGTGGCTAGACATCTTAAGAGAAAATTAAAGGGTTTATTTGATTGTATGGGGATAAAGCATTTTTGCAGGCAAAGCATAATTAAATACCACATTCTCTACAGCCCTCAGAATGTTGCTGCAAGGTTAAGGTATTGTCTTTTTCCCTTCCTTGTGCACTTGCCTACACACAAGAACACACACAAACACACAGAGCCTATCAGCTTGCTGGACTTTCCACTTTTCTCCTGATTTGAAATAGTCTTTCCTTACTGGAAAAAATACTTTTGTACCACTGCCGATAGCTTCCCAAATACTGTTAGTATTCAGGGAACAATGACAGGGAATGGCTTATTCATCCTGTGTCTTTCTGTCACTGATCATACCTAGAGACTGAATCCTGTTTGAAATACAGATATGTTTCCTGACTGTTTGCCTAGAGAAACAGATATTTGAATGGCAAAGTTTGAAAGGGAACCTGTGGTATAATGGTAGTCTATAAATTTTTCATTGGATTTTAAGAAGGAAAAATTTTTCTGCAGTGCTGCACGGCAGGGAAGTCCAGGAGTTTCTGCCCAGCACCTGCTTGATGGCTTTGGAGCCCCAGATCCCAGGAGCCAGACTGTATGGAGTCTGCTTTCTCCCTGTTTTCTGCCATACCTGACCTAACACGAGGGAATGTTTCATCGCCTGTCACTGCACAGAAGCCAGGCAACACTGTTTTGCTGGAGTTTTTAAAGCACATCTAAGTACTTTGGCACATAATTATTTCTACAAAAGCTCTCCTCAGCTTCTCCATTCTGTGCCTACTTCACTGTCCTCTTCAAGTTGCCTTTTGCAGCATGGCTGCTGAAACTTTGACATGGAAAAGGCACCTGCTGTTTCTGCAATCACTGTCTGCCACCCCATCCATGCCTATCCAGGGAAGCTTGCCAGCTTATTATATTGTCCAGTGGGGGGCAAGGATGGCCTTTGGTCAGCACCCAGCATGCAGGGATCTTTCTCTGAGCAAGCACTTCTGAGCACAACAGCAACACAAACATATTGACAAAACAGTATTTGAAACAGAAACAGGATTCTGCCACAAACACTCTGGAGAGCTTCTTTCCCCTCTCTGTGTGAGGAGTTTGATCTTTCTGTGCACCACTTTCACCAAATGTCTTTCACAGCACACTCAGGGGTTCTGGGTAATTTCCAGAGTTGCAAGGGCATTGCTCCTATGTTTTGAATGCAGATATAATAGTAACACCTCCTCCTTGATTTTCCTGAAGAGTTTTGTTAATGCATTTCATAGTGATTTCACTTGCTCTCTATTTCATATTTTTAGGTGTCTTTCTGGGAATACAGATGTGTTTTCCCTCATGAAAGAGTGGAGAGTGTTTACTCCTCAGCTCTTTAGATCTGCTTCACCTTACTCCATCTCTTTCAGGATAAGTCACTGATATCAGGGTTGGGGAAATACAGTGCATTAAACTGTCTGAAACAAGGCAGGAGCAAAAAATCTGGGGTGTGGTGGTTCTAGGATGGGGTGACACAAGACTTGTGTGGAAAGAAGGATTCAGCAGTCATCACTGCAGAGGCCCTCAGAGACACTTCTCACTCAAATCTGGAGTTGGCATCCACAAGCTGTTCCCCAGAAAACCACCAGTGCCACCAGTTAAACACATGGCAAACTATAGCATATGTATCTTAATTCTTGAGAAAAAGTAGGTAAAATCCCTTATGTAGAGAGAGAGAGAGATGAGGTAAAATGCAGCATGGATGAGGAAGCAAGAGCACCAGATGGGACAGCCACCCTGCCAGCAAGATGTGTGTGATTGGTGAAAGGGTCTCCAGAACAACAGCAGCACACCATTGACCTGGGCATCAAACATCACCTTGCTGTTGAGCAGATATTTTGGCAGCCAGTTCTGTGGGGAGATTTTGTCCTGAAAACTGCTTACTCATTGCTTCATGTCTGGAATAAAAGCAGAGAGCCTGAGGGAAGTTTCATTCCCACAGGTTCAAAGGCCTTCACATAAAACATGACTGGAGGTGCCATCAAACAAAGTTCTTGCCGAGCCCTTGCCTGGTGATCCAGCTTCCCTCTTGCCACTCCAGGTTCCACTTCATTTCAGTCACCTAGAATAGGTAATGCATTATTCCTTCATGTTCATGCACAGATAATGGCCCAGAAGGTGTAATCACTATAATAGCTTAGATTTGGGTCCAGCGTAGCTTTGTCTCAAAAATAATTATGGTTTCAGATTAAGCCAAGCTTAGCTTTTGTCCTGAGTATGGACTTCAGACCAACCTAAGTTACATGTAAGCTCTTTGTGAGGCTGATTTTGAACTTTCCAATAAGCAAAAGGCCTCTTTTGATACAGGCCCATGTCACTGCATCTGCCTTGATTTGAACTGAAAGGATCACTAAGCTCTTGAATCTAAAACATTTTCTTATGCTTCTTAAACTTAAAAACGATAGAAAAAATTGATATTGATAGCTGCTTTTAGGCAAGAAGAGATCAAAATGTACTAAAACAGATTTTCTTTAGCAGTCTGCCAGAGCCTTCAAATTTTTTTCACCTAGTAAAAATTTGGGATAGTAGCAAAGACTGATTCACACTGTTACTCTAGGCAATAAAGGAATTTTTATAATGTTTTGCAACTTTTTGAAATATCTTACATAGCCATATGTAATTCACTGTAGTTCTAACATCTGTCATTTCCTTGGGAATACTTCACTTGTCAGAAATTAAAATGCATTCCTACTAATGAGATATTCTGATTTCAGGTTGTAATTTCCGATTCTAAATATAAAAGTAATTACCAGCACATTTGACCCCCCACAACTGAACAATTTTATCATCATTCCCAGAGGTAGCACCTGTACTTTTGTTCTTTCTTGTAAAAGAAAAGCCTTTACCATAATAACAGCCTTATAGTCAAGTGGAAGACATTACATAGACACAAAGGAATGAAATAATTGCATCAGTGATTTCACAATATTTTCTACATAAAAGAGAAAAAAATAAATACGAAAGGACAGTTATTTAAGTTCTTATGTACAGTCATATAAGGCAGCTTTTGTGTTTGTTTCCAAATGCATGGGAAAAAATACCTAAAAGCAGAGTCTCTGAAAACTGGGTCTCAGTCTCTGAAAATTGTAGCAACAGCAGGCAATGTTTGTGCTACTTGTAAATATCAATAAATGAAGTGTCATTTCTTTTCATCATACCAATATCTCACTTTGCAAACAACACAGCTATTCATGAGAAAACTTTTAAAATACAAGCAACAGATTCATAAACAAGCTGGATTTTAGGGATAACTTTGCCATATGCAAACCTTATATCCGTCTCCTGCAGTGCTTTTCCTTTTTCAGCAGGCCCCTTGCAGTGGGTAAAAGTTTCTGTTGGCATCGTCATACATCTTTCTATTTGGCCCTCTCAGCCTTGTAGACTCTATATTGGGTATCCTGTACTTGATAAAGAGTTTAAAATGTCTCAGAAGGGAGTCAACAGCAGACTTTTAAAGGCTCTCCCTTTATCTAGCACACGTAGTTGGAATTATCTAAATAATTTCTGCATTTATACAACCTGTTCCTATTCTGTAATTTAATGCCTCTGCACGTCTATACATTATAACACTCCTTTGTACAGCCCCTTTAATGTTTTACAAGTTGTTTTTAGATGAGTATTAGTAAGTGTATTGATAATGGTGATTAAATAAGTAAGAATATTTCTTCACTACTTATTGCTTGGTACTGAGAAACTGTATTTTGAACAAACTGCTCTAGTTTATTCTAATGGGAAAATATTTCTGAATAAAGCAGTCTACTGGATATCTGGGTTAGATCAATATTCAGAGAGGCCCTAACACCTATTTAATGCCCATGCCCATTTGATAGACGAGAAGTTGGCAGATTTTTGCCCAAATTCTTCTCTTTTTCCTGAGGATAAGACCATGTGAGGAGATTAAGAGAGAAAGGATTTTCTTGGGTCATCAGATCCAGCTTTCTGTTATCTCTATTAGCCATGTCACACACATTTTTCCATAAAGAGACAAGTATCTAAGTTTATTTTTCACTCATATCAGTGATCATCTACTGGTTAGGAACATTGGGCTCATTTCCACTTAGAAATTATTCTTGTCCTTGTTTATTTCCAGTGGTTCTTGTATCAGCATTTAGGTCAGATAAATGCAATGAGGTCCTTCGGTTAGCTGCCAGAAAATGGGGGTTCCTTTCTTCTGATTCTCCTCTCCTTCTTACCCTTGTTCTTGCTCCTCTTCAGAAAGGACAGATCACCACAGCCATGTGCTGTGTTTTGGGTGGGACCTCATCAGTGGCTCTCAGAGGGTAAATAAGGCTTTTCCAGTGTCTGCTGGAAGTCCTCTGCCTGGTCCAGCCACAGGCCCCGTGTCAGCCTTCCCACAGCTGCCTCTCAACCTGCTCACCCTGCAACTGCTTAGAATAACAAAATCTTGTTCCTTCTTCCTTTGTTTCCTGCTGATGAACTCCAGCTCACAGCAGGAATTTCAGCTACTTAGCGACCTTGTAATTTTGATGTCTATAATGTCATTATTTCTTTATTATGTCAAGATTTAAAGTCATCCTTTTGCTCCTGTGCTGTTCTTCCCTCCCAGCTGTTACCACCAAGAACTCATAGGCATGTTTCTACTTTTTCTTCCAAACTGTAAGATGTTTCTGAGTCCCACATCCAGTACCCAAGGAATTCAGTTCTTCTTTTTTCTATTACTGGTTAGTTCCCCTTGCCCTTTGCACTTTGTTTATCAGACATTTCCTTAGTTACCATATATAAATTAACACACAAAACTCCAGCCCTATTAATGATTTCCAGTGAGGAAATGGTTAACTTAAGTCCAGGCAGATTGAAGCTATTTCACTCTCCTTTTATCAAAATTTAATTGAATCATGAGGGGTAAGTATTAAGCTAGGCTGACAAAATCTACTGTCAGGAGATGGCAAATCTACATTGTGTTTTATACCATTCCCCATCTAGTTCCTTGCCTTTACTTATGCTTTTAGAATTATGGGATGAATATTGCCTAAGTTTCTAGCTTGATGGCATTCAGCATTTTGAATTTAAATTTGTTTAAGGGAATTAGCATATTTTATGATCAAGTTAAGAATTACTGGGCTCACTTAAAAACACAATAATGTTTAACTATTTGTAAGGCTTTCTGTGATGGAATATGTCTATTTGATCATCTATTCTGCTGAATAAACTTCTTATTTGATTTAAAGTACATTACAAAGTCTGAGTGCCATTTTTCCGCCGTCATAACCGTCTTGATTTTCAAATTGTCTTTTTTTGTTGTTGATCGGCTCTTTCATTTTTATCTGATCAGTCTAAAGAATGCCTGCTTCTCTATACAGAGAAATATACAGGAAAATTGTGCCTCACTGTTTTTTCCGTGGTTCTTCATCCTACATCTGAGAAGGGAGTTTCCTCATTCATATTGCAATTCTTAAAATGATTTTAACTTGAAGAAGTACTCAAATATTAATCTACTCAAATACATTCACACAAGCAAGCACAGATATTAACACTAGGGGGGAAGAAAAGCCAAAGCTGTGTGTGAATTAATTATGAATCACACAGTACAATAGTACATTTGTTTTTTTAAAGCTAGCAAAAGGCCTTTCTCACTGCCATTCTTACAAGTGTCTCTATAATCACCTGAAGCGTTTAGCTTCACACGTCAGAGAACTAGAGGATTTGACCTAGATTGCTAGATTTAAGGGAAGCAAGACATACAAAGGAAGAAGCTGGAGGTTTTCAAGACGAGATGTTGCCAGGGTTACAGGAATTTGCTCATGCAATCCTCTCCACCACACTTGAACTATTCCAGAACTGCTTCATGTGCCTGCACACAGAAATAAATGCATACACCAAGGTCTTGAGAATGTTATTTCTAGACAAGGAGAAACACAAGATGCTGTGTTCAACACTGCTTTCAGCTCGTTTTGTTCCTTATTCTTTATCAAATCAAATGCTCTATGTAAAAAAAAATAATGAGGTAATCTTGGTTTGAGGGAACTATTCAGGTGGTCAAGATGTTTTGTTACTATTTCCAGAATGACATAATTTGAGCAGAGTCTTAATACTTCATACTGTCCTTCATGGTAGTACTGAAGAGTTGCAGAAAAGTAAACCTACTTTTTAAATGTGTGTTCATTCATATTTCACCTTATCAGTATCTAATCAAAATAAAATATTTGTTATGAAACAACACACTGTAAAACTTCTTTAGAGTAAGGCAAATGTTGAGATTTGAACCGTGTGGAGCTGCCCTGGCACTGCCTGGGCTTACACCACAGGTCCCTGTCCTCTGTGGTGTCCCTGCCACTCAGCATCCTGCTCATTGTCACATCCCAGTCCTGCCTGCCCCTGCGTCTTGTGGGAACCTCAAAGTCACATTGCAGCAGTTTCTCTGCTGCTGCCAGATGGATTCTGGACATGATTTTAGAGGAAGCACTACCTTGGTTCCTCTGGGACTGTTGGTGGATCCTGCCACTGCCACCAACCCACCCCTACCCAGACCCTGTGGGATAGTGCCCATTGCTGAGGGCAAACTAAACCCGAGCCCCAAAGGCAGCAAGGGCTGACAACTCTGTGCAAAGAAAGCTCAAGTCCTGTGGGAGCTGTGGTGAGAATGAGTCTTCATCTCTCTTTCATTCTTCTAGATGGCTCTGATTTTCCGGGCTGGGGATCAGTCCAACTCAGCCCAGTCTGTCGGGAGCCTGACACAGTTTTCTGTTGGACTGTCCTTTGAGCAAGAAGAATTATGGTAGCAGATGCAGTAGTTAGCCTTGCAAGCCAGAGGAGAGGTTTAATCTGCCTGGGAAGGTGCTTCTCTTGCCATATTACAACCACCACACCATAGCAGCTACCAGTCATGCCTCTGAGCTTCCCTGGGCATCTACAGGGCCCAGGAGAAGCCAGCAGTATGTGCAGCTTGATTTCATCTCAGAAACATCCAAGTAGGTCTCTGGATGCTGATTGCTACAGATCTTAGCACAGCACAGGCTGTAAGAAACTAACCTCAGTTTCCATGGGTGCCCCATAAAGCATCCCTTTCCTCAGACTGTGCTTCTAGTCTTTGGTTTGTTTTTCATGGGTAGTCACTAATTATCCCATTGATTGATGCAGAAAGCTGTGAGGATAGGTTGCTTTTGGCATCGAGCAACTTTTAAAAAAAAATCTTCATCAAGGAAAGCCAGAGATGTGGTTTGTCTGAGGCCTATATGGACAGAACCAAAAGACCTGTTAGACCCACTATAGGGTTGAGACCAGAATGATCTCATGTGCTTATTTCCATTACAAAAATGCACCTCAGCAAAGGTGCATTACTTGAGCATGTCTGACCTGGGTTTTTGTGAGAACTCTTAGTGCACTTCCCAGCATACCTTAAGTTTTGGAGGACTCACACAGAAAGGGGGCAGAGACAGGTTCAGCCTGGCACTGTGACTGTATTGTGGTGTTACACAGATGTAATCCCAGCAGTGCCAGTGCTGCTCAGGCACATACATCCAAATGAAATGCAGTGTTCAGAGCAGAGGCATCACGCCTTGCCTTGCATCACGGCATACAGCCCAGCCCAGCTGCCTTTTGCACAACCTGGCCCCAGAGCCTCTGGATTCCTGACTCCACGAGCAACTCCTAGTGCTCAGCAGCAGAGCAGAACACGAGCTGTGCATTCACCACCTGCCCCTAAAGGCAGCTCTCCTGGTTCCCAGCCCTGCCTTAATATGGAGCAGGGCTCCTGTAGGGCATAGAGGAGGGTTTCTGAATCCCTGGAGGAGGAGGAGGGGGAGGAGGAAGAGATGAGGTCAAAGATTATGCTGGAGTGAAGAGCTAGGGCAGTAGAACTCATTGTATGACCTTGAATTGCAGTGTTCACTTCGGAGACACATCACAGGCTCATCACCTCTCCTTTGTTCCTGTTCCAGCTGAGCACTCAGTGTTCCAATTCTCTCCTAATCAGCATCAGCTTTGTGAGCAACACAGAAAGTTTCCCATTTTCTAGATACATCAAAATAATGCCTTGATTTAATCTCCTTCCTGTAGAGAAACGGAGGGGGAAAGACCTTCTTCCCTCTCTATTCCTATACTAAGAGCTGTTTAGTGCAGCCTTATTGACAATACTCTGAAAAAAATCTAGCTCACTGCCTTCAGAACTGAAAAACAGGACAATCAGGAATAGCATAAAGTCTATGCTGTCACCACTTTAAAAGCCCTTGAACAGACAGCTCTTAAACCCAGCATCAGAACAGAGGCATGTCCAGACAGAGAATGACTTAAGATGCAGTGTGAAAAGGTTACAAAACCTAGGCCCCTCCATGTCAGTTGTTCTGCAGTTTATCTCCACAGGCTTGGACTCACCAAGTAACTGCAAGCACTCACTGAAGAGAGATTGTCTTCTTGAAATGAGGTTTAGTACTGCATGACACTCAGCACTGGTAGAACCACAGCTAAAATACCCCAGTTGGACAGAGACAATTTATGTCTGCTAGACAATAAATAAATATATTTTTGCAAGCATTTTGTATTGGAAGTCTTGAAAATCATGCAATATGGTTACTTAAATGTTTGGCTTAGCTACTGAAAAGAGACAACTTCAGATAGAAAAAGACATTGTCAGTTTGTGGGGACTTTATTCCATGGTCTTTGGGGCAGCATAAGAGAACCTGTGCATGAAACAAGAAAACAGGCAAGTAAGCAGTGATCCTGACAAATGGCATAGCCACTTATTCTAATTAACTAAATTTAATTACTGGAGTCAGACAAACTGTCTTTTTACAACCAGCCAACAAAATCAATACCAAGGATTAGTCATGGCAAATTTAGTAGGGCTGCCTGTTAGGAAAGTTGGCTGGACATTTCTTATTAGAAGACCTGCTTTTGATCTAAATATTCCTTGCACAGCTTCATCTGTCTGAACTGAAATTGTCCATATGTGATATCTAATTTTGACTAATTTTTCCAGAAAATGTTATCAAAAAGAGTATACCCATTTCCAAGAATCAAAGCAGTGAACAGGATACTGCTTAGCCATGTAACTTTCCAGGACAATTATTTCCACCTTCTTACTCTTTGCTTCAGAGGGGGTACTTAAAATGCATCAGGAAGTGGAAGCTGGCATCAGGAACTGGCACTGTGCTTCCCATAGGGTCTAGCTAAACTCAGCTAAGCTTCAGAGTCCTCAGACACTCCACAGATGCTCTGAAGTGTTTGACAGCTGAAATGCCCAGAGATAGAGCCCTCCCTGAGGACAGTGCACCCATTTCTCTCACTGATGCAATCCAGAAAACTTCTCAGCATGCAGGAGCATTGGCAAACTCCCCTGAACAGCTGCTGTGAGTCATTTGGGACCTACCTGGGATAAACAAAGAATTTATACTTAATTGTACCTTAGGTGGCACTCAAGCAACCCGAGGGAGGGACCAGCTCTTTATGAATAAGAGATGCAATCAAAATAACAAGAAATAAAAAGACTGGCCAGGTACAGCAGATTCAGACCTAGGCCTGGGACAGGAAGAAGAGGAGGCTGGGGCAGAGCAGCCAAAGGACCAAAAGTTCAAGGACTGGGCCCATGGGAGCCTCATGAGGTTAAACAGGGCCAAGTGCAAGGTGCTGCACCTGGGTCAGGGCAATCCCCAGTATCCAAAGAGAAGCTGGACAGGAGTTGGCAAATTGCACTTGCAGCCCAGAAAGCCACCTGTAGCCCAAGCTGCACCAAAACCAGTGTGGCCAGAAGGGAGGGGCTCCTGGGCCTCTACTCTGCACTCATGAGACCCTGCATGCAATACTGCATCCAGCTCTGGGGTCCCTGACATTGGAAGGACATCAGCTTGCCAGAGTGAGTCCAGAGGAGGCCATGAAAACGATCAGAGGGCAGCAGCACCCCTCCCAGGAAGACAGGTTGAGAGAGTTGGAGTTGTTCAGCCTGGAGAGAAGGCTCTGGGGTGACATTATAGCATCTTCCTAAAGGGAGTTGTACCTAAAGGAGGCTACCTACCTAAAGGAGAGCTGGGGAGGAACATTTTACAAGGGCCAGTAGTGACAGGACAAGGAGTAATGGCTTTGAACCAAATGATGGTAGGTTTTGATTGGATATTAGGAAGAAATTCTTGACTGTGAAGGTGATGAGGCACTGGAACAGGCTGGCCAGAGAGATGGTGGATGCCCCATCCCTGCAAACATTCAAGGTCAGGCTGAACAGAGCTCTGAGCAACCTGGTTTAGCTGAAGATGTCCTTGCTCACTGCAGAGGGGTTTGGTCTAGATGACCTTTAGAGGTCTGTCTTAACTCAAACCATTCTATGATTTTATCTTGAGACAAGCACCCATGTGGTGGCTTTAGTCCATGTTCTGTGGAGGCTCTCACGCATATCAGTGTCCTCTCCATGGTGGTTTCCATGTGGACAAAATTCCCTCAGTGAAAGCCAGACAGAAACTTCAATGCAGTCCAAGAGGTTCCTCAGTGCAATGAGGAACTCCAGGACAAGGGGAAGAACAGGAACTGGAAGGAAGCAGAGGATATGGCACATCACTAGGCAGAAGAAACTACTGCTGTGTGACAGAAAAAGATTAATATTTCTTATAAAAGCATAATTCTAATCAATACATATTAAAATGTCAGTACAGCAAAATAAACACAGTAATTTTATTAATCCTCTTCTCTTCTAGCTTGTGTGCTGACTGTTCCTGGCCCACCACAGAAGAGGCAACCAAGCTTTATCCAACCAGGACACGAAGCCATCAATAACCCTGTCACCACTATGCCTAAGGGAATTCTCTCCTAACCCATTTAAGTCTCGGGGAGCTTAGGAGTAGCTGTCAGAGCAGACCTTGATGATCTTTCTAATAATCTTTTCAGACCACTGGGGAAGAAATAAAATTGCACATTTTATTATCTGTGGGTTTGGGCTTGGTTATTTTTTTGATTTATTTTTTGAGAAATCCAGCCTTTCAAGGACTGTCTTCAAAATCTTCCTACTCATTTGCTTGGGTGGTGCCTTCAGAGGGAAATGCAACCATGATCACACATGTCTACAGAAATGACTGTTGAACCATTTTTTATCACTTCCCTGCTGGAGAGGAACACTTCTCTGTCCCAATGAGGAGAACTGATTGGAGTTCTTCTTAATCAGTCCTGTACCAGCTGTTATGTTGATTTAATATTCACTAGAAGACAATTTAAACTGCTCTGGCTTACTTTACCCTGAGGTGGACAAAAATACCTCATATTTGCTCCACGTGAGGGAGCAGTCACCTCTGAAATCATCTCAGGTATTCCAGCAGGAGTGATCTGTCTTCAGCCTGACCTTACGTTGTGCAAATTCTTAGCACAAGTTTTTGTCCCAGAGCATCTGTTTGCTGCTAAAATTTAGTTCTAGTAATAAAAAATAAAAGGGAGAGAGAGAGAGAGAGAGAGAGAGAGAAATGAGGAAAACACAACAAGTTCTGCTGTATTTCAGTAGTTGTCAAACATTTGGAAATGTTGGGTGGCATACAAACACTGAGACATGAACAAAGTAATCTCCAGTCTTTATTGATACTAGGGTTCCCTGTAATATCTGTCTGTTATGGGAGAAAGCCTGCTTATTTCCTATGTCTCCTCTACAGTGACTTTGAATCCTGAAAATGCATGAAAAAAACCCAGCAAAGGCAATTCACACATGAATTAAGTCATGCTTTGTAAAAAAAGTGACATAAATTTGCATGGACAAAAAGGCCAGACATAGGGAAAGCATTAGAGTGCAGCACACAGACAGGCAACTCTCTCTCTTAGTTTCATCTCGAAATGATTTTGCTTTAGTGCTCTTAAAAAGCAGGTGTCATTGTACAGTTCTGAATCAGACATGCAGAGCTGTGACTGATGAGAAGCTCAGCCAGCGGTCCAACCTGGAATTCCTGCTATTTTGCTCCATCAGACAGAACCCCTGATGTGTCTGCTACCTGTCTATGGCAGTCATGGAGACAGGCATTGTCAGTACTACACCACCTCCCTTCAGCTTCCATCATCTCCACCATCATCTCCACCATCATCTACACCATCATCTCATCCCCACCATCATCTCCACCATTATCTCCACCATCATCTCCACCATCATCTATGCCATCATCTCTGCCATCATCTCCACCATCATCTCCACCATTATCTACACCATCATCTACATCATCATCTCCACCATCATCTCCACCATCATCTATGCCATCATCTCCACCATCATCTATGCCATCATCCCTGCCATCATCTCCACCATCATCTATGCCATCATCTATGCCATCATCTACACCATCATCTCCACCATCATCTACACCATCATCTATGCCATCATCTCCACCATCATCTATGCCATCATCCCTGCCATCATCTCCACCATCATCTCCACCATCATCTATGCCATCATCTCTGCCATCATCTACACCATCATCTCCACCATCATCTACACCATCATCTCCACCATCTCAGCTTCCCTGTCTGCACTGGTGGGAAAGGAGCCATGAAACAACTGGAGACATGCTTAATTCTTAGAATCTCAATTCATTCTTCACAAAACACTCCACAAAATTCTTCACAAAATTCTTCAGGTTGAAAACCTGAAATCTTGTTTCAATCTATGCTAGCTATCAGATAACCTGATTTTTTTCCAGGCAGGTTTTTAGCTGACTCACATCTTGGGGAAAAGCCATGGTGTAAGGACTGTTCCACAGCCACCTTTAGAAAACTGCTGCTGTGGTTTCAAATATAGAAGGATTAATCCCATTTCAGACAAGTATAAGGAGAGGGAGGGGAGAACAGAAACCCACTTTCCCCTCTTCATCTCAAATTGCAGCATTTAAAGGTGTCAGTAGTGCAGTGGCCAAGTCCGGCTGAGAGCCCCTCACATAAGTTGTTCCATGGCAAAGAAGGAATCTCAGGAGATAAAAGCCCAGGCAGGCATCACACCTGTGATTCTCTTCCCTTGGCAGGCATGTCTGGCTTTAGGGAGTGTAAGGGTCACCTTAAGGAAACTACAGCAAGCAGCGTTAATAACGCTTTTCCCCACGCTAGTTCGGTTTAGATTTGCTGCCAATTTTTTTATTTGGAGCATTGTTACAACACTTTGATATGAGAAAATGATCACTGATGGGAGCCAGTAATTATCTGCTGCAGAGATCACAAGAAGAAAAGAAAGAAATGATAAAACATCGGCTGTGGCTTAGCCCATTAACTTGATGCCATCAAATTCTTCTCAGCTTTCATCTCTTTTTATTTTAGTTACTGCTACTCATCTCTGTGTGGCCTCCTGTGGTTCCTGATCCCTTCCATCCAAAGGGCATATATTAAACCTCAGAACAGTGTTGGGCTTTTTCCCAATGAACAATTTCAAAAAAAAAAAAAAGAAGACAACTTTTTAAAGTCACTGCATAACCTTACCCTCTGGCTTATCTTATTTCCAGCTCCAAACATCTCCTATTCATGTAAAAATCAAATGGAGAATATTTTTGTTTCCATACAATGTGTCTTCCTGGTCTTATTCCAACATGCATTTGTTGTCACCCTCGTAGAAATAAAAAATGCAGCTGTTCTTTGTAAGAACACAAAGTTTTAGCAGAAAAAAACCTCATGGGGCTCCTATGTCTCTGTTCCCTCTAGTCCCTTTCATCCTTGGGATGAGAATACAGACAGCATGGCTGTTTGAAGGGCATTATAACCTTATCTTTTCCAAGCCCAGGTGGCTAAAATGCTCCTCAATTAATGTCATAATGTCCTTCCTTGAGCTGTCTTGATGCACAGATGCTTGACTCTCTCCATAGGACTGGTTTGCTGGTGACAGGACAGACCTGTGTGCTCTTTGCCCCACCCCTGAATGCCGCCAGATGAAACCAGAGCCAGGATTTGGATATTTAAGCAGCACATGCTCTCTAACCCTGAGCCCTGTGCATAATGACCAAGTTTAAATGCCAAAGCTCTCACAGCCTCATACTTCTGTCATCATGAGCTATTTCACTGTGATAAATTGCATTAGTGCTTCTGTGTCTCTCATGGCCAAAGCCAGCCTTGATCTAAAGAGCCACCAGTTTTGGTGACACTCATGCCCAGATTTTCACAGTGTGCTAAAATCTTTGTAATATCTGGTTCCATTTATATTGAAGAGGAGATCTGGCCTCTTAATGGGTGTATCATAGTGAGACTAGAGAAAGTCTAATGAAACCCATGCTGGGATATTTCATTATCTTGCAGGCAATAAAGCCATCAAAACAAAGCCATTCATTATCTTTCCTATTAGGGAAGAAAACAAGTGATCTATATAATTTAGATTATCTCATTGTCCTCCCTGTTCAAAAATGATAGCAGCATAATGAACATTAAAAAAGGCAATGTATATTATTCACTTGTTTCTTTCCACAGTAAGAAAGCAATGCCTTAGAAGGAAGAATAAGCTTGAGGGCTCAGCTGCATAAAAATTGCCTATTTTACAGCTCATTGCATTGTTAAGTAACATTATAGTGTAATTTGGCCTTTGGGATATAGTTTTACATAGGGTAGACTAGCACTTGCAATTTTTTTTTAATATTCTTTTCCCCCAAATATGTTATACATAACCAAATTCAATATTTGGATTTTCAAATCTGCACTAAGTGGAAATGACTATGAGCATACATGACAGTAGGCTGCTTCTGGACTCCAATTCAAAACCACAATTTTTTTCTAAAGTGATATATTAAACACTTCAGAATTGCTCATCTCTACTGTCTATCTTTTTAAAACAGATTATAGGGTCTTTATGATAAGAGCTCTGTCACATTGACATGCCATAAGGCTTGATTGTAGTGAGAGATTTGGGAGGTTAAAAAAATACAATTATTATAATATTTTTTTCCTGTTTTCATAAGAAAAAAAATATTTCTGTGACTGCAGCATTTTCCCCTATCCCTTCCTCAGTTCTCACAACTTTCAGGAAATTTTCAAACAAGTGCAACAAATAAACGTGGGTGTCAGAAATATTGAATTCCTTCAAACTTCACAGAAATAGGCTAGAAATACCCAGGTAAAAGGCAGTTATTACTGCCAAAAGACACCAGAGGGTTGGGCGAGTGCATTGGCTACACTGCTACCAAATCAAGCCTTGGTAGGAGCACTTCTGGCCTGAGGTCACAGGCAACTGCTCTGGGACTCACCCTCATCTCTGATGGCAATGAGAATGCTTAAAAAGGGCATTTAATGTGCTCCAAAGCACTCATCTTCCACAGCTGTCTAGAACACTGGGCACAAACAAAAATAACACCTCAGCTGCAGAATCGCCTTTGGTAGCATGGGAAACTCGGTGTGGACGCCGTGTTTAATGAAGATTACACTGGAAAGAGACCAAGGGAACTGTGGAGTAGGTTTAGCCAGTGCTCGAATTCAACAAGGCTAGGATTCTACATCTAGGGAATGCCTTTTCACAGTTTCCATGGCATTTTTATTTCAATTAAGCAAAATGAGATTCTAGTCTCCTTGGCTGTGGGAAATAAACTGAAGCCAAAATATGTTGCCTAGAGGCAGTGACTGAAATCAAATGGAAATTCAGAAGAATATGTCATTATATTGCCTATCTCTAGATGACTAACGAAAACAGCATATAAAAGAGCAGAATTGTGTATTTTACTTTCAGATTGGATTCTCCTATGAATAAATAGCAAAATCCTCAGTTGGCAGTAAGGACAACCAGACTGTGTGAAAGCAAAAATGTTCCAGGTTCCCCCTGATAAGAAATTGCCCTACAAAGAATATGACCAGCACACATCATTTTTTAAAAAGTTCACTTGCACTAAGACTTTTTTATTTAGTAGAAGAAATTAAAACTAGGAAGCAAATAGTGATATTTCATTTCAGAAGGGGAGGGGAAATTCTGGGTTATGTTCTGGAATTCAGTTCTTAATAAACAAATGCATTATTAAATAATTATTAATTCAGACAACTAAAATGGTTATCCTGTGGTAGCACCTCAGTCCTATGGATTCACTGTAATATACAAATCTTTAATTGAAAGTTGGCAGTAGAAGGCCTTTTGTTAAAGCTTTAAAGCAATTAAGTTCTTAATGCCACTGTAGCATAAATTTTTCCAACCATTTTCAGCTTAGCTGAAGGGAGAAGGCCAAATGTCGCCTTTGGGCACCTGAAGCTGGAAGTAAGGAATGGGAACAAAACCTCTGCCTTGGATTTCCAGAGGGTGGACTTTGGCCTGTACAGGACACTGGTTCAGAGAGTCCCTTGGGAAATAGCCCTTAGGGGTCCATGGAGGCTGCACATACCTTAAATACAGAAATCTTGATGGCACAGGAGCAGCTGAAAAATAAGCCAGTGAGGAATGCCAGTCTGGCTAAACTGGAAGCTTTGCCTTGAACTTGGGGAAAAAAAGAGAGCTAAAGGTGTTTGGAAGAAGGGGCAAGCAATTCAGGAAGGGTGCATGGATGTTAGGTCATGTAGAGAGAGGATTAGAAAGGCATAAACTCAGCTAGAACTCAATCTGGCCACTGCTGTGAAAGATAATAAAAAAGAGGCTTTATAAATGCATTAAAAACAAAAAGAGGGCTAAGGAAAATCTGCATATTTTGTTAGATGTGGAGGCAAACATTGTGACCAAGGGTGAGAAAAGGGCTGAGGTGGCAATGCTGGAAAATGCCTTCTTTGCTTCAGTCTTCAACAGAAAGACAGGTTATCCTTTGGGCCACTGGCCCTGTGAGCTGGTGGACAGATATAGGGAGCAGAATAGACACCCTGCAACCCAGAGGAAGGAGTTAGTGACCTGCTGTGCCACTTAGATGCTCACAGGTCTGTGGGACAGGTGGGATCTGGGGACCTACAGGCCCGTCAGGCTGTTCCCGGTGCTGGGAAAGGTCATGGAGCTGCTCATCGTGAGTGCCCTCCTGTGGCACATACAGTCAGCCAGGGGTCAGCCCAGCCAGCACAGCCAGCCAGCACAGCCAGCAGCTGGGAAAGGCAAGTCCTGCTTGACCAGCCTGACCTCCTTTCATGACGAGGTGACCTGCCTGGCGGGTGAGGGCAAGGCTGTGGATGTGCCCACCTGGACCTCAGCAAACCCCTGGACACATCTCTCACAGCATTTTCCTGGAGACACTGGCAGCCCATGGTTTGGATGGGTGCCCTCCTCACTGGGTTAGGAACTGGCTGATGGCTGGGCTCAGGGAGTGGTGGGGAATGGAGAAAAATCCAGCTGGTGGCTGGTCACCAGTGGGGTCCCTCAAGGCTCATTATCAGTCTTATTTAATACCTTTATCAATGATCTAGATGAGGAAATCAAGTGCACCCTCAACCAGTTTGTAGATGACACCAAGCTGTGCAGGAGGAGTGTTGATCTGCTGGAGTATATGAAGGCTCTGCAGAGGGATATGGATTTTTGGGGTGAAGCAGTGTTTTTATTAGATTAAGATGGGAAAAACCCCCTAAATTTCAAGTACAAGCTCTCCTTCAGATGACCCAAAAGCTTGTCAAAACACTTCTAAATAAGTATTTCCATTTCATGAAGACAGTTACATCAGCCATCAGTTTGCTTCTCCTCTAACTTCACAAAGTGTTAACCCATGTGCAAAAAGTCAGCAAAGCAGAGGGCATTAGTTCAGACAGCAGCAGACACTCATTCTTTTATCAAGTTCATGTTCCTGAACACTATAGCAAATATTACCAGAATTTTTAAAGCCAGTACAGTAGAAACAAAAATGACATAAATTAACAGCCTTGTAAATTAAGGCTCCTTACTGTTAAAGAACAAAACAAACAGACTGGGTAACGGCCTTTTATCTTCTTCACGCTCACATATTCTTCTCAAACAGTGAGACAACCAACAGATGTTGAACAAACCATCTTGGAAAAAGCAGTTTCAGAGGACTGCCACTGGCACGTGTTAATTTGTACCTAGATCTTTATACAGTCATATTTTAAGCTATGATCTTGGTTGAACTTTTACATTTGCAGCACTGCAACAATATAAAAAGCCCACAAGCATTGTGTGATTCCTCTGACTCATCCTTGTAAGCTTTCTGTCAAAAGTCTCAAATAAAGCAATCCCAGGAGTTCTACACTTCTCAGATTAACAAGCAATCATGTCTTTGTTCCCCAGCGAAGTCAGAGCTGCATTACCCTCACTAAAGAGCAGATCATTACATTTGTAGTCTCATCCCTAATTCACTTAGTTATGTGAGTAGCAGATCTCCTAGTTCATGCCCCTCAGGAGGTCTGATTATCTCCTGCTCACAATATTACGCTGCCATCTAACTTTGTGTAGCCAGGAGAGCTCTGTATCTTCAGTGAGTTGAAGAAAAATCCTTGTTGGTCAAAACCTTTCTTTCTTAAAGCTCGTGTAAAACTGAAAGAAGATACTCTCAAGAGTGATATACCTGTAAGTTTTTAAACAAATTTTGGCAGTAAGATAACATACACAGAAAAATCTTTAAATTGTTAACCTGCTTCAAACTCAACTATACACTAGCACTGTCCAAACTTTGTAAAAGATGGCACATTATGCTCCCAAGACTAAACACAGGGGAAGTCCATTAGCCAGCCACAAGCCTCGGAAGTCAATGTTCTGACTGTTCAAAATTTGGATGCCTTTTCAATTTCTCAAACCTAGAGACTCAACCAAGGCATATTATTAGGCAGGTATGTTAAGAAGAGTTCAAGCTCTCCCAGACATTGGAACTATGCTGAGAACAGTTTTCTTTTATGTGTACAGGCTTCCTTCTGTCCCTTTTTGGGATAACATAAATTAGAATCCTGGGTAGGACAGATGATGAGTAGTATATCCAGCAGAGGAAAAGATAACAAGCTAGTGCCTGAGGCTGGCACTAGCAGAAGCACAAACTGGCACAGGCTCTCACAAGCCTGGAGGGACAATGACTGGATGGACAAAGCAATGATGCAGCAACTTCCATCCACAGGAGAGAAAAAAGAGGGGAGGTGCTGTCACTCCTTCCTGTTCAGTCTGTGCCACCTCAGAAAAAGGGTTCAAGACTTACTTGCCCAAAACCAGAAAGCCTCTCTTTTATGGCACTGGTTTAACAAATGGGAGTCTTGTGCTCTGGCTCCTTTTCCAATGACAGTTCCTGTCTTTTGTTCAGTATCTATTTAAAATTCACACACAGTCTAAAGACGTGGGCTCAGGTGCTCTCTCTCCCTCCCTCTCAAGGAATTTCTTGTTGCCTCACCTGCAGAATCAAATCCTTGCTGTTTTTCTGACACAGGACCAGTGGGGATTTTGGCAGATGACCCTGATATTATGAGAGCCATGAACATTGGTACTGAGAACTGGCTTTAACCTGGAGGACTGGGCAGCCCCCAGAGGAGAGGGGGCCTGGCTGCTCCTGAAACTCAGGAGGAAACTGCTCATGTCTCCTGTGTCCTGGGGGAGTGCCCTGGGAAATGGACTGCTGTTTTTCCAGGGAGGGAGGCACTACGTGGTAACTCGTGATGACAGATTCTGCTGCTGCTGTGTCTGGTGTGGAGCTGTCCCAGCAAAGGCAGTCAGAGATGTTTACCCAAGCACCCACACTGGGGACACACAGGGACAGGCTCCTGGCTGGGCTTCAACAAGAAAGGGTTGCTAAATTCAAGGCTTTGACTAACATGAAAATGGGTTTGAGGCCCAAGAGAAGAATGAATTTTGTATTCTGGGGAAGTTCAGGCTGTCTGGGGGTTGAGACTTCTCAACTGAACCCCCAAAAACAAAGGAGCCAGATACATCTAGCTGATTAGTAACAATGAGTAGATGGTAGTGACTGATCCCCAGTTCAGCACCTACACCTATCGGGACCTATCAGGAATAGAATCATCTGACCAAACACATTCATCTCAGCCATTTGGGCCAGGCTCTTTTCCATGCCAAGAAAGAAACAATACTCACAGGGAGTTCATCTGATCTGCTAAGGCTGACTGAAAAGTTCCTGGTTTGTCTGCTGAGTACAAAAGGAGCCTGTGGTGAGCAGCTCCCACATAGGCATCAATATTTAGCAGTGCAGGTGCTTATGTAAGCATGGCCCACAAGGGCCACAAGGACTGTCTGTGATGCTCTATGTGCAATGTCCCATCACTCAAGCAGGACACTTGCCAAGCTCAAAGAGGACCAGGTCAGGTGACTCCAGGACTGTGCTGCCTGGTTTCTGGTCTCATGTGAGAACACATCCCCAGCAACTCAGAGCACAGTGCCTGTGTGGAACCTTGAGGAAGCTTTAAAAAAAAAAAAAACAAAAAAACCCCAAAAAAACCCCAAAAAACAACCCAATAAAACAACAAAAAAGGCTGATAGGAAGGTGAATACAACACCCACACAGGATAGCAAATATTTTGGGGTATCACAGGGTATCTCCATGGTTTGAAAGCTTTCTATTGGCACACACTCACTGGATGCACATCAGAGGCATTCTGTGGCAGTGTTCTTCCCTGGGTGGGTTCAGAACTGCATTACACCAGGTTTTGGAATGAATCTTTGAATTTTATTTGCTCAAAAGGATCTGAGGTCTGGTGCACAACAGCTGCTGTGGGAAATCAATCACATGTTTGCTCCAAGGTTTGCTCCAAAACTGCACTATTTCTCCAAACTGCAGATCTATACTTAGGCAATGAGGACCATGTTCCAAAGGTAGCATGAGCGATATTCAAACAAAAAGACACCTGAGGTCATATTTTTATTGCTCAGATTGACTCCATGAAATCAGGGATTATTGAAGCTGCTATTGGATATGTTATGCAGAAGCTCGGAGCAGACTATCCTAACTATTCTTTTAAATATATGGAGTCTTAGATTATGCTTTAATCCAAGACTTGGGTCGGTCCTTAGGTTATCCAAACGATGCTACTGTGAACTTCACCAGCATCTTCCAACTTTTAAGTTTCTTAAATTATTAACTGAGCGTCTCTAGAAGTAGAAAAGATAGCCTTACCTTTCCAGGAGCACTCCTGAAACACAGAATGTTGTCCACAATTCAGGTAAAACTGGTTTTCTAGGCTCTGATCCAAATTTGTGAGAGCATGTTACCAGGAGTCCAATAAGACAACCAATTTCTTCACATGAATTAGGATGTTACAAGCAGGGAAAATATTCCATATACAAACAAATCATCAAAGTCTAAACATTAAAGTACACCATTTTTTCAAGATGAAAGACATTTTAATAGACTTCATTCCAGCAGTAGGTCAGCTAGGTCACAGCAAGATGTTAAATCCTGCAATCTATGAGGTATTTTAGAGAGCAAGAAACCAGACAATACTCAAGATGACTTACTTTTATATGAATAAAGAACAATAGAACTGGTCCACTTCTGTGTTCCATGAAAAGTTAATTCACATTATAAAAAAAAAAATTTAAAAAATGTTTATGGATAAAATCAAGACAATCAACCAGAGACTGGAAAATCAGCATTTCTGGAATTGCTATTCAGAGGGAATTTCCAACTGAAGCAACACATACATTTTCTTTGGACATCTGATAGATCCTGATGTAAATATTCTGAGCCATTTTAGGAGAGCTATACAAATATGAGCCTGCTGCATAGTAGACCTTTTCATGTAATTATTTTAGATGAGCTCTCAATTCATTTCACCTTGTTAGCACATGGTAGTTACCAATTCAGACACAAATGAGTACCTGAAAAATCTAGACAGTATCCAATAAACGGGGAAATATCTGAGATACTAAGTTCATTGTCATCAAAAATACAAAGGCTGGTACCTAAGAAAATGTGAGAAATCCTTGAACAAAGTACCAACCGTGTCAACAGTGGGGACAGTGAAGTGGTGAGAGGAAGAGTTTGTCGGGAAGTTATCACAGAGCTAACAGCTACCAATTCACTTTGCTAGCAGGGAAAAACTAAGCCCTGTGGGATAAAATGCTGAGGCACAGAAATACACCACAACTCCCATGCAGATGTCCCAGGGAAGAAGCCTCCTTCTACCTGTGTGCAAGGATGAGGTCTTACTCAGTCCTAGGTATAGAAACAACTGTATCATTTGTTTACTTCCCTGTCATGCTGAGTGAGTGAGTTTCTGCAGAATGCTGGAAGAGCCCACATGTTCTCCCAAGGACAATGTTATTCCGATTGCCCCTTGCTCCACCTCACTCCCATTCTCAGCAGATTTTGGCCACCTCATGTATGCAGACAGCAAAGTTGTGGGAAATGAGCTTCAGCCAGTCTCACATAGGTTTCCACAGCCCCCGTTCACTGGTGCTGATCTGGCTTTGCTGCCGGCTCAGAAGTCCTCTAGGCTGTAATCACACTCCCTGCTGTCATTGATACACACAGAGATTGGGGAGAAACTTTCATTTGCATTGCCATGGCAGCTCTAACAGCTCTCACGAGGAGGTTAGCTCAGGTTGGCAAGTCATTTGTTGCTTTCATACTTGACTCTTCTTAGATCCTCCGCATAATTTTAGGCAGCAAGCCCCTGCCCTTAAGACTGTTGACAGTCTGCCTTTTCTTTCCTGAAAACTTCCTTTAGCTTTGGGCTGCAATTCCTGCTTACACAGGTTCCTGCAGAAAACTCAACCTCTGCTTTTAAGGTATTGCTCAAAACTTCCAGCGTCTTCCTGGCAAGCCAGGGCTTAGATGTCTCTAGATGATTCCTAAAGTAGAAAGCCAGGGTCCCATGAATCTCAGGTCACAGGAAGCCTTTTCTGGTACAACTAGCTTCAGAAAAACAGCAACCTCGTGCAGCATCTGGCCCACCCTCCCACAAGAACTCCCTGATGAAGAATAGTCTGTTTGGTCAAGCAAATCCTCCTCATTAGATCCAGCCTCTGCAGGCATTACACACTAGCACATGAAGGTAATGTCTCCAAGCAGTTAAATAAGGGGAAGCAACCTCAGCTTCAGGGTAGTACACATTAAGTGTGTTAGGTGGGTGCCGAAGGAGCTCACCTGTGAAGCTGACAGAGAAACAGGAACCCACACTGCTGAGATGCACCACCTGACTGGAGACACTCAGTAAGATACAGCTCTGTCCACAGAATCAGTTATGCACAGTACCTACCCTGCAGTCCCATCCAAACTTGGATGCTGCTCCCCTTCTTTACAAACAAGCCCAGCTTCATGATTAATGATAGATTCTTTCTTTAACACCACAGTTCATAACTGGCACCATGATCCTTTAGTAGGTACCCAAACACTTCCAAGTAACACCATTTATTGAAAATGTTTTGAAAACACATTTGCATATTACAATCTTAGGAAATACTTCAAATTCTTCACTTTTCACAAGGCAGTGGCCAGTGTCTCTCTTCTCTCTTGGGGAAGACATACAGTGACACCAATTCTGCTCTCAGTATTTCTAAGGCACGTATTCACAAACTACTTTAAGAAAGTGCAGCCAAAAAAATGCATTTTATGTTTCATTACCATTAAAGCTTCTCTTAGTGAAGAGACAATTTTGCTGTGTAACCTGAGATTTTCTAGAGCAATGCACAGCTCTCAAACTTGCTGTTTGAAAAAGCTGTTAGAAGGAACATGGTGCTTCTTATTTTTGTGCAGATATTGACTTTTGATGAATTAAAGAAGACACTTTGCCCAAAACCAAAATGAAACACACCTCTCAAAATTTAAATATTTTCTTTATAGGAAAGTGTGTCCCAAGCATCTGAAGCCCATCAATTACATACCTCAGGTTCAGCTTCTGAGACAGGTTTGATGATGCCTCACTGCTAATGGGATCCTTACACCCCTTACACCTTAATGCTGTCTTACATCCAGAACAGCATCTCTCACCTTCCTCTTCTGTCCCACTGGTTCAGGCTCCAGCCCTGGCTTTGCAGGGCTGCCTGCAGGTGTGATGCAGTGGAATAATTTGTGATTTCTAAATTAAAACACATAATTCCATTCTATTTGGGATTAAGTGCCATGATGATGGAGTGGTCACAGGATGCAGGAAAACAAGGGTGAACCTTACTTAATTTGCTTCATACTTATTTACTGCAACTGAGTGTGGCACAGCTGGAGCCCAGATAACACCCCAGGTTTATGACTGGTTTTTCTACAATTTGCACACAAGTGTTAAAACTGGAGTTTACATACGAATGTATTTACTTTCTCTCTTACAAAATACAAATATCAAACCACCTTCTAATATTACTTCTGTAATTTTGTAGGTCAGAATTATGTTCGGTATTATCAGACTTCCAGGAGAAATACAGCAAATGAATTTATGTGAAATCAAATCTCTTACAAAAGCAAAGTGAAAAAACTTGTATCCAACATTAATTACTATAATCACATAGAGCTGAGATACAGCAACCATTTTTCATTTGTACATATTGAACAGCAAAAAAAGTAAAAAAAAAATATATACAAGCTTAGTAAGGGAAAAAAACCCTGAAATGGTTTTCTACTGCTCAAGATTAAGACAATTTTCCCTTAAATGTTTTAGTGCATTCCATGCCTCATTCCCAAGAACTAATGCATTTTTTCTTCCTGTTCCAAGGCAAACTGAAACCAGTCAAATCTTCCTTCAAATCAAGAAAGCTGTGAACTAGTGAATTGATACATATTCACCTGAGATCACTGTGAAATATAGGACAAGATAATAATGATTAACAGCTAAGGTGCACAACCGTTTGGTAACTTTTGAAACAGCATTTACACAGAAGAGTTTTTGCTACAGAACAGTAAAACTGTCATCTGTAATTAGAATTACTGAACATGGTCGAGGAAAAAACAGTATGAGAACTGCAAGCAGCTTACTCTTCTACTTTCTTCTATTCAATATTGTCCTGTTCTCAAGTTTCTGTAACAAAAAAAGAAGGAGAGGAAGTAAGAATAAATGCAAAAAAACAATTATTAAAAATATTTCACCTTTAACTCAGCTTATTTCATGCTTATGTAATTTTCACTCAAATTTGTTGATTCATTCCAAAGCAGTCCTATGGAAATTCTACAAGTAGATGCATTTTACCTGCATCAAACAGCCTAAAGTGAAACCACAAAGCTAAATATAGTCTACATGTGTATCCAGCTCTGATTAATGGGTAGAATTAACCATGAGATAAAAAAAAGCCAATGCTTTTCTCATTCTTTTAGATCTGGATTTAGTTATTTAATCTTTTCTAGATTAATACTGTTGAATAACAATTGGTATCCACTAGTGACACGTTCAAACAAAATCAGCTTGGCTACTGATAACCACTTAAAAGCATAACAAAAGTAAATTCATCCAAGCACTGAACAAGTCATGCTGAAACAGTGAAGAGAGAACTACCACTCATTAATTCCACTGAGGAAAGCAAGGGCTTTTCCAGAGGGACTGTCCTGTACCTTGTGCTGGTCTCAAGAAACAGAACCATTGTGATGTTTGGAGGTGGGAAGGATCCAGGCAAGAGTGAAAAGGAACATCTTGTCTACTTATTTTTTGGTTATTTTAGGACAGGGATCAGTACTGTATGCACATGTACCAGGTCATTAAATCACTTAACATTCTGTTCTCTGCTCTCATGATTTGGGGATGGATCATTGTCTTCAACATGTGGTACAGGAGAGCAAAAAAGAATTCAATTGAAAATCACAGAAGAAACCCATGCATCTCAGGACTGAACTCCAATTTCTAGTATCTCATGCCACTTCTTGGATCAGGAGACAATCAGGCTAGAAATGCATTGTTCATATGTAGCCTTAACTGTCTGCTTGTCACAGCTGCTTAGTGTCAATTCCATGTGAGACATTGTCAGAGGGGAAAGTTGTGCCCTCCTCACAGAAGAGCTCAGAAATACTGAGAAGCTGAATGAGAGTGTCATACCAGCCCCAGCCCTGATGAATCTGCATAGGAAAAATAAAGTAAGACCAAGTTTCAAGCTCAGATCCTGCAGAGATCAGGTGTCTCACAAGAAATACAACCTCCAAACTAAAAGGAAACCTATGACTACCATGTTTACAGGTGAATAAACAACCAATCCAACATCACTTTGGCAAAGCCTATGGCAAACAAAGCTACAATTTTATAAAACCTGTTTCCATCTCTATCACTCTGCAGATTAAATACAAGTATTTATGTTGGGATGTCTTTGTCATATCAATGCATCAGATGCAATTACAGGTGAATATTAAGGTGAAATAAAAAGTAATGTCTACACAGAGTAGTTGAAGTGATTCCAAAGCGTAAACTCAAGACATGAAAAATAAAATATAATTTAAAAATGTATTTTAATATATCTTCAAACACTAACACAACTTGGTTTTGTACAGCATCCTACATAAAAGATGCACCCAAAATACTTCGCAGACTTTAACATCTCAATTTCAGAGTTAAGCAGCAGAAGAGGAAAACAATTAAATGCTACAGACAAGAAAGAAGACATAAGCTCTCAGATAGGACTTGAAACAAATGACAGAATTAAGTTAACTTTATCTCCTGTTTTAAGTCTAGAATAAATCAGTGTCATAAAGCAGTATCAAAACATTTCAGTTTACCTCAATAGCATCATCCATTTCTGTGCTCTCATGTAATTATTTCAGCTTGTGTCAGAATAAGGAAACTCTTTTTCTGGAGAGCTGTCATCACTTAGGTCACTGTAGCTGTCACTGTTGGAACCAATAAGAATTCAGAAAGATCTAAATCAAATATTTTATTTCAAGCCCACCAACCCGTGATGCATATGATCAACACTTTCCTCAAATGCAACCCATTTCCAGAAAACTTCTTTAGGCTCATGCTAAAAACATGGTATTTTAGAACACCTTCCTCTAAAGGAATGGGCTGAAATTTGGAGTTTAAGACCTGATGCAAAATAATGCTCTACCTGATAAATAGTATGTGTGATTTCTTTTTGACTCCTGTACATTCCTTCTGCATTTTGCTGGTGCTGCATGTCTATGATCATGGCTAACAAGATAGATAATATCAGGTATTCAGAACCAAAATAAAAGGATTTTCTCCCTTATGGTAAAGAAAATCATTGTTTTAACCAAAAAAAAAAAAGTTAAGACTACTTGATTAGCTCACAATTCTACAATTAAATTTAAATTCTTGCTCTTCCAGCTAGAACACAAATAATTTTCGTTGCACCAAGCAATGTCCTGACAGTTTTTCTAGAGGTTTTATCCCCTTTTGCTGTGTCCTGAGAGAAACAGACTGGTTTTCAGAGACCACACTGTCATGCAAGTGGTTGTTTCATAAGTGGTAAAACAAGGAAACAGTGAAGAACAGGAATCACCACAGTGACTGAGAGAAAGAAGTGCCCACAAACCACATTTTCAGTCAGTGTGATGTCTATTGGGTCTCCAAGTTTATCTTAAATCTAAGTGCATTTCAGAAGTTCCTCCAGCCTCAACCCCTCCCTACCATACTTCACTTCTGCAGTCTGTTTTCCCCGGACGAGAAGCCAGCAAAGGCAGCCCAGAGAACAGATTTGTGAGGGAACACAAATGAGGGAACAGACCTCATTTGTGTGGGAACCTCATGACAGCCTTGGGTACCAACTCTATGCCAGCCACTGACTGCACAGCTGTCTTGTCCCATCTCCCCTTTACCCCACACCCCTCCAGACAACAGGACCCCACTCATGTCATGTTCCCCATCTCTGGGCATGATCTCCTACTGAGATATCAAGCACATGACCCACCCAGACAGAGCCTTATCAGTGGATGCCAGTGACTGCCTGCTGGGTGCTGCTTCAAGGGAGCCATGCAGCCCCACAGCTGGAGCTCTCTGATGAGACTGCACTGTGGAACAGTGAACAAACTGCACTCAGCTACTCTGCTGCTTGTTACTGAGCACTGCCTTGTAGCCTGAATTTCACCTTCTCCTCTTTGAGGGAAAGGAAAACCAAAGAAAGAACAGGTAAGAAACCAGACACTTAAACAGAGTGGGACAGGAGGAATGGCACCAACAGTCACCTTGTTTAGTTTGTACCTCTGTTAGGAAAGTTTCCCACAGTTACAGCAAGCCACTTACCAAATTTGTGTAAAACAACATAGATATTCTGGCTGTCCTAACACTGAGGCTTTGTCTACAGCATTCTGCCCTTTCTTTGTGTGACACACACTGCTGATGTGGTTCTTATAAAGGGTGTGTCATATCAGGCTAGTGTGAAATGCTCAACTTGATCATTTCATCAGCTGGTGATCAATTACACAGTTCAAGTGAGGAAAGTGTTGTTAACAGTATGATCAAGCATGCCAGATGCACACAGACAAACACAACATCACCAACATTGTACTTACTTTTTTCTGAAAGTACCCATGGAAACATGGAATGAAAATTCAGTATTATTAAAACAGTTTTGCATTTTCACATCACAGCAAAATAGCAAATACTGTCCACAGAACAGAGAGTAAAACTGATTGTAGAGAACTGCATAATCTTATGACAGCCATGACTTAAGTCCAAAGTCTTCAGAGAACTTTTTTTTTAAATTAACTCTGCTGCCCAGTGGCAATCACAGACCAAAAACGTGCCAGAGCTCTGTAAACAACACAGTATGGAAGTCAGATGCTTAAGTCCAAGTGCTCACTGACCAATGAGGTGAGTGGAGAACTGCCCAGATTCATCTCTTGGAGGCACTCAGGTGCTGATCCCCACCCAGCACTCACCTCATAGGTCCTCTCCCACTCAGTGACACAGATTTCAGAGGGATTTGCCACAGAAGTAGTCACACAGCCTGGATGCTTCTGTGATTTCAGACTTACCACCCAAACTTCTTAAGCCTGTTTTCAGTTTGCCGAAGCTGAGGCTCACTTTGCCTCTAGTGCAGAGGCTAAAACATTTACTCAGCTGATGACAATTTTGTTCCTGTTCCCACAATGCCCAATTTCAGCACAAGATTTGACACCACATCCCAGAGAAGGGCTGACATCATCACATTCTTGACTTCTACAGTAGCACCTCACAGTCTCCCTTACTTTAGGGCTGCTGTATGGAGTGTAAGGCAGTTCTGTGTCTCACAAGCAGGCCACGGGGCAAGAAAGGTAGGGGAAATACACAGGTAAGGATCAGCCCTTGGGCTTCAGACTCAGGTACCTGTCACTCTCTCAGTTTCAGCAGCTTGAATGATTTGTCTAAGCACACCCAGAACCTGTGGCATCATCTTAAAAATAACAACTTGGGCCCCAAGGACACCTGAACTTCAAGAGTTAGGCTGCCAGTGGACCTGAAAGCAAGTGGACTTGTGTGTTACAGCTTCAAACCAGCACTGGTGTCAGGTTTCTAAGATTTACCCTGATGTCAAACATACTAGTATCATGTGTAATCTGAAGGAAAACTGTAGGTGGCATTAACGAGAAGCAAGCCATCTTTTCTCTTTGGAATAAATGTGCACTTTGTTCCAAATTACAATCAGTTGTATACAGATATTAAACACAAAACCCAAATGGATGCTTCGTGCTCACAGTTGCTAATACTAAGTAACCTTACTTAAATCTGCTGTCTGTGAAAGTGGTGGTAATGAGAAATCAAATAAGCCCAGCTTTCCTTAATGAAATTCTTTTTCACACTGAGTCAACCACTGAAAAAAATGCTTACATTTGCTTTAGCAAGTTTTCTCTTAGTTTGTGTTCAAATTAATTTGTAATTATCTTGGGCAGGAGCCTGACACCAACTTCATCTTATTTGTAATAATTCTTACAACAGTGGAGTCCAACAAAAAGGAGCTACAGAGCAGATCAAAGGCCACCAGTTCTAAGACCTAACCCTAACAGGTTTTTTTTGTTTGGTGGTTCTTTCTGTTTGTTGGTTTGGGGTTTTTTTGTTTTGTTTTTGTGGGATCGAGTATTAAGTGGTAGCCAAGGAAAAAAACCATAACAAAACTCTATGCAGTGTCACTGTATCTTATGTCACTTCAGTCCTTATGATGAAGAATTTTGGTCACTTTCCTCCTGTAAAATGGGTACTCTGAAGTTTGTGTTTTTCACTTGGAAAATCTAGATCAATATTCTTTAGAAGCAAAGTATTTGACAGTTTCAGGGGAGCTTTTCTTTCATTCATTTTTAATGTACACTTGACAAAAAACTCCTTTTCCAGAACTGTAAGGAATTAAAACAGTTACTACAGTAATGCCATGCCCTGCAAGGAGCCAAGATAAGTGCATTTCTTCCCCAGTGCAAATTAAAGATACATGAAGCACAGACACATTTAGTACACGCTGCAGTTGTTTAAGTTATTTAGCTTTTGAGGACTCAGCAAAAGGAAATCTGCAAATTATTATAATATATTTCCCCCCTGAGTTATTAAAATTATTATGTCATTTAAACATTATTTTGAATAAGTGCATATTTGATTGTGCAATGGTTATAATTGCAGTATTTTTAGGATCATTATATGGTCATAAAAATGACAGACATCATTTATGGTCACAACATTTTATCTATCATTTAAAATGATGGTCATCATGATACAACCCTGTGCTTCCATAAAATATCATTTCATTGGGGAATCCTTTGGCACAAACCCAAAACTCCCCAGTTCTGACCTGTGCTCACATAACTGGACCTAGGATAATATCTTCATCTGGGATAGGCACCAGCAGCTCCCTACAGTCATGGGAGAGAAACAGGCTCTGCAACATGTAATGCATAACTGAGCAACAGAACAGTTATAATGAGCTATTTGGCTCCTTAAAGTGCATTTTCACTTAACAACTACAGAAAAAGACTTGAGGTCACTAGCTTAGAAGGGTTTTCACTGTAAACATCTAACATTTAAATGACAAAGTTAACTGACATAACTAGCCACTACAAAATACGAGTATGGTTAAGAAAGGATTTACTTTAAAACTTTTCCATAGTTTTCCGTAAGAGCTCTGAGGGTTACAGAGCCTGCCCCAACCATCCCCACCTGGACCTGCACCACTGGAGCCAGAGCACTTGCCTTCTGTGGTACTGACTGAGGACACCACGCCTACCAGGACAGCTCCCACCCCTGGCTCCTGGAGGGTCATCTTTCATGGAGCAGGCCCTCTCTTGCTGCACTCCTGACAACATTCAAATCACATTTCCTTCAGATCACGTCTGGATTCAGCCAGTGGCAGAAGCATGATGCTGTGCCAAATGTGTTCTCGACTGGGAACAAAGTACAGGGGACATCAGGCACCACAATGTGTCACGCAGGTTGTTTTCTGTTCTGTTCATAGGTGCTTTCCTCCACAGCTGATCTGAGAGATAGCAGGACCATGCTAATGCAGTAAGCCATATGCGCAATTTTTTGAGTTTTCTGGTGTTTTATTTAATGCACCATTCCTTCTGTTCTCTGGCCACTGCTGTTCCTTGACTCTGAACACAGCTCATATGTCATCTTTCGTTAGCATTTTTCCCAGAACTCAAAAGAGTATTCTGTGACTAGATGGCATTGGATTGGTGTCTCACATTAGCATATTCACTAATGCTTTGCAAAGGTTTTTTTTGGCAGTAGTCAGTGTTGCCTACACTTACTCACCTAGGAACACCTCTCATTTCCTACATTTCCTCCCTTGTCCTGGATATTTGTGTTTAAATTATTTATCTTTAGCTTCTTATCCTCTTCCTCCAAAGATGTCATTACATTCAGCAGAGATTACTAAATTCCCTACATATTTTTTTGTTACCTCTTTGTTCTGAATAGCGCTTTCAGCTCTTATTCAAATGACATTATTTGCAAATTAATTAATGCACTCGAGCTTACTCTTGCAGGCCATTAATAAAGATGCTGGTTGTAGACAAAGAAGAAATAAAGCCTGCTGATGCTAAACTGGACAATGGAAAAAAAAAACAAACCAAAACAAAACAAGCAACATGGCTTTATTGCACACCAGTGATTTTGCAACCCTTATTATACTGCTCCCAAAGACAAGTCAGTTTTCATTAATTTTTTCAAATGAAACTACATAAGTCTCAGTAAAAGCCAACAACATTACATGTGAAATTCCCCTCTTCATCCACTAGTTTCCTAGTATGAGTATTGTACACTTTGAGTCTCATGTAGTTTTGGTTTTCTCTGTCCATGAAAATGTGAACTGACAGCCTCCTACCACATTCCTCACTTCTATATGAAACGGTGACTTCAGGATTACCATGGAAAGGTTTGGAAAAGGCCATGATCTAAAACCATTCACAAGGAAATGAAGTGCAGGGCTTTGATGGTTGGGCACTCGTGCCATAGAGCACAAGAGGCTGAAACCACAAAGGCAGTTTGGGTGCCCAACTAGTACTTCAGGTAAATAAGTAACAACCACTGACTTACTCTGATCCTTTGGTCAGTTCTTGACTCTCTTGGTGTACACACCGGCGTTTCTAGGAACTACATTTCCCCCAGTGGATGCATTCCAGTCTCAGACTAGGCACACTCAGGCCTGTGTAGGCCTGTGTCTGTACCAGACTGGGCCTCACAAAAATTTAAGAGACTGTTTATTCACTTTCATTTATTTAGGGCACTCTCCCGGAAGTTGTAATGCATCCTTGAAGTTATTATTAGCTTTGCTTACAAGCTAGGGCTTCTGTCCAGGTGTCAAATATTTTAAAATCACACCCTAATTATGGGGCTATTAAATGTTCTGGAGTAATAGTTTCCAATTAAGACGCTCATGCCGAAATATGTATTTCCTTTTGTCTCAGGACTTCATCATTCACTCTCTTTTTAGTGTTTATGGTAGCCCTGCATAGGTAATCTGCTCAGCTTGCTGGTCTCCACCAATTCTCTTGCAGCTTACTTTGCTCTAGCCAACAGCACAGCTAAAACTCATGTGGGTGGTGCTGGATGAGGTGTGCAGAAAATCCTCTCCTCAGATTTCTTTCAGCCTTGCTAGAACATGCCTTAGCTTTACAACCCAATGACATCAGCAGCGTTCTGGGGTTTAAAGGTTTACATTGGAAATCTTTCCACTCAATAGGTGGGTATGTTAATTTGAGTGCATGTGCTGTAACTAACACTGCAATTCCCTCCTGAACATTCTTCCACACAAAATCTTTCTCTTTTAGCCTTAAAATTCCTTCCTGTTCTAGTGCTCTTTCTCAAGACACAGGGGTATTGCTTGACTGCTGTGTAACTAGGTAAACAGCAAAATCTGCAATTTTATAGATTAAGTTTTGGAGTGTGGATTTTTGTCTTTGCTAAATGGGTAAGATTTGGTATGAACATGTATGTCTTTTTCTTCACGTACGAACATGAAGAAAAAGAGTTGGGTGTACATTTTGAATAATTAATTCAAGGCTTAGTGGGGCAAATTCAGTAATGGCTGAAACTTTAGGTCAGGGTTAGATAGCATAGATGTTATAACGTCAAGGGATGTAAATCAGCAGGATGCATGCAGATCACTCATTTTAAAAACGTAATTTTTCTTTATCTCAGAGAATTAAATAGGGTTACTTATGGGACAAAGCAGTGTAAGAAAGGATATTGGGGCCTGTGAAGCGAGATGAAGTGTGAGTCAGAGTGCCCACCAAGGAGGAAAGGCTGAAGATCACTGTGATGGAAGGCTCTGCCTCACCAAGCACCACAAAAATTTGATCTGTGTATTGCACAGCACACCTTTTAAAAGGTAGCTAATATTATGACAGCTTCTAACAACAGCAGGCTAAGGTAACAGGAGTGTTTCAATCAAGCTGTAGTTTGCAGATCAGAAATTGATTCTCTTTGTATGTACATCATTGCACAACCAGGCAGAGTGAAAAAAGCCTGATACCCATAAAGGAGTAGGGAACCAACTACTCAAACTTGAATACAATTTCTATTTCTCTGTTAACAAACAGATTATTTTAATAGAACACAAGACTCAATTAAAAAAAAAAAAGCTCAACCCACAGAATTAATAAGTTTGGTGTCTTGTTTAGAGGAAAAGTCAACATGCCAGAGTTGGATCTGTTTGATGTTATTATTCAGTCATTTTATGATTTTTTTTTAAATTTTTTGTTACTGTGCCCAAGGCTTCCCTCTGATTTCTTTATTATTGATATTATAACGAAATTTTAACTGTTATTAATATCATTGAAATAAAAGAATTAGTTAACCCTGGCTAAAAAAAAAACATTGATACATGCGATAAACCAAAGCCTCTGTGTCCAAGAGACCAAGGACAGAGTTTTGTCTGAACCATTCAGTTCTGACCTAGATCCAAATCCTTCTGTAAGTCTAAAGGTATCCCAACTGTTTTATTTCAAGCCTGTCTCTGAAAGATAGTATTTATTATTTAGCTACTGCAAAATAAAATCAGAGTTTTCCTTGTTGCTGTTATCATCATTCAAGTACAGCTAGGTATGAATTTCACTTCATTGCTTGATCCTCTAGCAAATCTCTTTCCTTATGAAGCTAATGTCAATGGAAGTTAACACAGGAGGCTGCTATCTTAATTTTAATTTATTAACAGTTTTTTACTTTTTTTCTGGTTGTAACGTGGGGTTCTGGCTTTAGCCCTAACAGCCTCTGAAAAGGAAGAAGTGAGGAACTGTGCTTCCTGCTTACAGGTTATTTTACACCCAGGTATATGACAGGCACACACAGTCACAAGTAAATCAATACATGAAGAACTCCTTTTCCTCTTCTGGGCTTCTGAATTGAAGGATGAGATAGTCCCTCCAAAAATGTGACTGTCAAGCTGCAGGCAAGCAACAAAGAAAGATTACCTTGGAGACAATTTACATCCACGCTGCAGGTATGCATTCAGTGTCCCAGTTGCTGCTAGCAACAGTCCAAGGTATGGAGGTGAAGGTTTCATAGGTCTTGAGGAAAATTCTGGGTGGAACTGAACTCCCACAAAATATGGGTGATCTACAAGATAGACATCAAAGAAAATTACACAGTGTAGGAAGAAGATAGTAGAAAAACTTTTAGGAAAAAACCTTATTGAAGATTTCAGACTGGTGTCCAGAAGCCAGAGCAGCACATGTGAATTTAAGGGTGAGGCAGCAGAAAACTTTCCACAAAAAGCAACTGACAACAGAAGCAGAAGGTTAGTAGGGCAAACTAAGGAAAAATCATCTCTGATCCATAAAAACTGAACAATAAACCTGTACCAACACCTAATGGTGGGGGGAGAGAGGCACAATTGTAAAAGTCACAAAATTTACATTTATCATGTTATTTTCATAGTATTTTGGTTTCCAGTATCTATTTATGCATGTCTATTCAGAACAATGTGCTCAAAGCAGGGACAAACTCAAAGTTAAATCAGGTTTGCTGACAGCTTTGTCTAGTCAAGTTTTGAAGGTGTCTGCTGCAAGGATGAAGATTTCACCGAGTCTCTAGGTAATATACTCCAATAATGTCATATACTTTAGCTATACTGGATGTATACACATTCCATAAATGAAACACAAACTGGGAAAAATGAAACACATATTGGGACCTGACCAAGAATATTTGAGGGTGCTTTGGGAGCAGGGCAATGTCACTGTAAAACTGGCATATAGAAAAAAATCTATAAAAAGCCAAAGGTTTCTGGTTTTGTAGAAAAAGGCAGTCACCATGCCCTTCTTCAAGATAAAAAGAAGGACCCAAGGAATCATAGAACATTCCTGACCTTCAGAACATGAAGGTCAGGAAGACTGGCACAACAAACCTGAGAAGAATCTGCCTTTGGATGCAGGGAGAGCACTGGCTTTCTTTAATTCTGACTTTAGCAAAGCTTTTCATATGGTTTCCTACCCTTTAAGTTGGAAGCTGTGGACTATGGGTAGGCCACAAAGTGTGTTAAAAAAAATAGCCAGACTTCTGGATTCAAAGAACAGTGGTGAGTGGTTTGAAGTCCAAGCAACAGGATACTTGGAGATACTCAAAATTTGGCTGATACAACTCTGGAGAACCTGACCTATATCTGAAGGTAGCTCTGTGCTGAAGCAGAAGGTTGGACTATATGACCTCCCAAATCACTTGATGATTCTATATAGCCAAATCCCTCTGAGCTAGATTTAGGACCTTTTGGAAAAGGAACACATTTGTTCCACATAATCAAATACATGCACAGTCTTTGCAAAGTGTAAGACTTTTCCTAACCTCCTCTGAATTTTCACCCATTGTAATACAGAGTGGAGTTAGCAGTATCCTCTAAAATGATCATGGCAACAAGTATTACAAACAAGTAAGACACTCACTCTCCAGTTCAATAATTTCCATCCTGTTCCCTTCTGTATCATGGCCAACAAATTTCAAACCTTTCTCTTCAAAGCAATGAGTCAATTCTGGGTTCACCTGAAATGTTGAAAGCAATAATAATTGCAGTTCTGTTTGTTTTTGGATTTAACAAACAGTGGCAGTTAATTGTAATGGTTTTCACATGCATACAAGAATGAAGAGAATTGGGTACGGGTTGGGAACTTTTGCTTTCTCGTTTTAACAGCTCTGGCATAAATTTGTAAAAGTGGACATGTTTGTTAAATAAAGAGATGAATCAGTAATCTTAAAAGTTACTATGCAACATTCAAAAATTAAAGCCAGGGTCCCTTCTGCTTGCTGTCCTCCTGAATCCAAGCAGCCTGAATTCCCCCTTTTTTAAATGGCCCACTAGATGTAGACTGACCTCCTCTTTGAACACTGCATTTCAGTGGTTATGACAAAAGCTGTGATGCAGCTGTTCCTTCAAACTGAAGAGCTCTGCAGCAAGCTATCTCATTTCCTTGATGATGTTTTATGTATCCAAACTTTGAGTAGGTTTACCACCATCACGTTCTGCTCCCTTTTAAGGAAGGCTAATACTGTGTGAATCAGGTACAGCATGCACACATCCGGTAATTCAGGCCCCTGTAGAGACACTGATGGAGTCAGATCCCTTCTGAACTACCTCAGAGATAACTCCAGGAGTCCACCTTGTGTGTGTCTCCTTGAATGATAGTATTCTGAAAGTAATCAGGCACCTGATCTCAGATGTTTGCACACAGAGGAGTGGACCCATACAAAGGACAGTGCTTACCTCATATCGATGCCTGTGTCGCTCCTCTACAAACATTTCATCACCATAAAGCTTCCCTGGATATACAACAAAAGAGAAATTAAAAGCCTATGTGTTGTTTTAATAGCTGCTACAATTATTCCTTGTAATTTAAACCTCAAAAAAGTCACATTCAACACATGTTAAACACAACAAGACATTATTCATCTCATTGTGCTTTTCTGTTCTTCCTGAGTGATGACTAGTTTCTTTTAATTTACTGTTACCTGAGTTTATTCAGGATTCATATTCAACATTCCTTGCCTGGAAATAGCTTAGGCAGACTAGAATCTAAACACACTTTAACTAATTTAAATTGTAAAGCTCAAAAAAAAAAAAAAAAAAGGTCTGAGTGAACCAGCAATGTAAAATCCCTTCAGGGTTTTACAACGGTTGCACACAAAAGATGTAGGGAAGGAAGCCTTTTAGTAGCATCTGTTCCATTTTAATAGATTATGCATGGCACCTGGCATAGTACCTCCAAAGAACAGAGAATATTGTTTTTCTCTGTTTTCCTGATATCATTACCCAAATGACTCTGGCAGTCTTCTGTGCGTCATCTTGAACACTCTGCATTTCACAGCGACAACGAGCAAGTTAGAGATACGCAGTAAACCAGGTCTTAATCATATCTCTTACTCATAATCATGGCTCAAACTTTGCTCTCAATTTACACTAAGGTCATGAGAATTACTGTCTTGCTAGGGGGTTGGTACATGAACTAAACTGCCAAGAACATCTTCAAAAATTGTAGAATGATAGTACTGCCATTTTACAAAAAATGGTGTATGCCTTAATTTTAAGGGACCATCTTTTCAAAACTATTATTTCCATCCAAGTTGTAAAGCATAAAAAAAAGAAATCAGATTTCCTGATTAATCTACCATAGCTTTTTATTATTCTTTCCAAACATCTAACCAGATCAAAACAACTCTTACGAGTTACAACACATGTTAATTTTTATTAACTTTTCCAAGAAGTGTTTAGGTCACACCACAACTTGTACATTGTGATATGTGTATCTATATCACATGTAGGCAAAGTATCACCCAGGCTAGTTAGAACACTAGTACAGGCATCTCTAGAATTGCAGATTTTTCATTAAATGTGCATATGGTATAAAACTTTTGTCTCCTGCTGAAGTAGATGTAATTTTTAAATGCTCAGAAGGATACATTCCTTAAGTTGAACATAGCTAAATAGAGAATACCTCAGATCAATATCAGGGGCAGGGCAATTTAAGAAATACACACAAATTTAGTCAATGGACAAGAAACTACCTTTTAAACTTTTGCAGCATCATCTTTGTTACTACTACTGGGCTGATTAATAGGAGACAAGTATTACTTCAATTTTAATATACACATAGTTAAATTAAACAATTTTTTCTATATTCAGGTTGCTCTTATTTTGTTACAGCAAATAATTTTGTTTTTCTGCAACAGATACTTTGCTTTCCCAAAACAAGATTGCTTCCTGGGCCAGGCTAGAAAACAGGAAGAAAGCAGTCTGACCTTCCCACTAACATAATGAATTAAGCTGCCATGAAAAGAATTTCAGTTTTCTCAACATTTTACTCACTGTTTTTAAAAAAGCCTTGGACCCTCAGTGACAGTTTCACTGGGAGTTACAAATGCCTCTCATTTCTTTTTTTCACTCCAATTCTCAGAAAATGTAAATAACAGGATCAGAGTGAATGAGCTCAGGGAAGCTGCCACCTAACTGTTTGCTTAAGATTATAGCATTTTTGATTTTCCACGTTATAAAGCTCTCATCCAAAAGCCAAAGTCATAAGAGCAGAAAAATAACTTACTTAAAACTGAATTTTCAGTTTTAAAAACAGTCCTCCTCTTCCCCAGTCTCATTGTTCCCCCCATATCTCCAGGATTGTGTTCTGGCATGTCAATAACCTGTAGAGAAAAGTTGTTCAGACACTGTTTCATTCAACAAATAAAAAATCCTAAACCAAACAATTGCCTGGCAAGTTGCATAGATTTATAAATGGGAACTTTACATATTTTACCTCCAACCATTCCCAATCATTATTTGACTTTTGTTTTTCTAATGTTTTGTTCTTCGATACTGCATTGTAATAGACTGACAGTGTTAACTAGTTTGTGAAAAATGTTTTCATTTAATGCTAAAATTAACAAAAGCAACTTATTAATTTCTTATTTTAATTTTTTGGGGTGGAAAAAACACCTTTCTTTTAAAAATTATAGCAAAGTGTTACCAATAGGATAACTCTGCCCAAAGCTATTCTTTGTGCTAAGACAGTACACAGATTTTTAAAAATTCTAATTCATAGACCAAAAATGTCCACCAAGTGATAAAGACACCATCTCTGGTGTCCCTGAACTTCACAGAGGCTGAAAAATTATATATATTAAATATGGGTAAATAATATGGGTAAATACACTAGGCCATTTCTTATATTGCTCTTTCTTATGCTGAGGCAGAAACAGCTGTGTTATCAAGTGAGAAGACAGGCTCTTTCTTGGGAAGCAGGAAGAGGGGAAGGGCATGCAGCAGCAGGGAGAAAAGAGGACACTTGTAGGGAGAGCATAATGTTGTAAAAGCAGAGCAAGAGAAGAGGTGACTCCAGCAGGTGTGTGCTATTTCAGATTATAGATATAACTAATTTATCACAGAAAATGAAAAGCCATTCTCCCCCCACTTCAGCTCTACTAAAGGGTTTCTCAGATTGCTGAAGAGTTAACAAAATACTGGGTTTCTTTGTATGAAGAACATGCTATTTAACATAAATTTTAATGACAAGGATATATAAATACTGGGTTTGAGGACTGAAGCAGATGGGCCAAATGGCTTCTACGTGGGTCAAGTGAAACCCAGGATAGTGGGATTCAGGGCACGTGAGAAACCACAACTTATTGGAAGGAGTGCACCTAGTTTTGCTCAGTTTGAAAAATCCTACAGGGTCTCACAATCCAGTTTAGAGGAAATCTCTCTAAGAGAGGTAAAACAGTTTGAAATTGTAGAAACATGAGCTGAAGCCTTGACCTAGTATTGTATTCACATAAACACAGTCAGTGAGGAATGTAATTGATGAAGAAAAGTTCTAAAAATACAAATATTCACACATATGGATAATCTTGAACAGATTTTTGTTAACCTTAATTTGCCCTCTGAGAGTAATGAAAACAATATCTGATGACACACTTCATAAAGTGAAGTTATTCAATTTAGGAGGGATGGTGGAAAGTGCTTAACCTTTGGTCTTGTGACAATGCATTTCAGCTGCGTAATTATCTCTGCACAACCTTGTATCTTCAAAATGTTATTTATAAGCAATATATTCATTATAAAATGTCACGAGCAGGAGTTGTGATCAAACCAATGGGATATTACAGACCCTTCAAATACTTCTCAAATCACAAAGGTGAGGACTGTGCAAGACATTGAGCTAAGCCCCCTCCACAAATACAGAAAATAAAAGAAAACCCATTAAATGAATCCTTACTATTTTAAAAGTATGAAATTTACTGATTTTGTTTTATTTCCTTTCATTTCATTTCACTTTTTTTTCCTGAAGTAGTGGCCACAAAAAAAGAAGAGGGCCTCAGAAGTAGAGCATCTGCTCTGCTGAAGGCTTCTGTCAGAAGCCTCTGGGTCAGACTCTCACATGGTGCTGCAAGCCCTACAAAAATTTAGCTGGAGAAATGATCTCATAGGGAAGGTTGAGATGAGTTTCAATACAAAGTGTATGTGTGTTTTCAGCTCTCCATCTCTCTCAATACTGTTATATTAGTAAGAAATTGGCAAGGTTTGATATATTAACTTCTGTGGTCAGGTGACAAAAGGAGCTACTTATGAATTAATACCTTGGAACTGCTTTGGCTCTGTGGCCCAGAGGAACTCCAGCAACTACAATAGCAGGAGTAGTTGTAGCCCTCAATAATACTTGTTTATTACTTGAGTTTCTCAGCAACAACATCTGTGCAAGAAGATGGTTTTGAAACCAAAGTGGCACTGCTGCCCTACAGCCCAAAGAAAGTAATGAGAATCAGAAAAGCAACGTCATATTAATGAAATATTTTGCCATATTATACAGAATTTATTTGATCAGAAAAAGATGAGCTTTCAGATAGCAGTAATTTTCAACAACTGTGCAACTGAATAGACCCTTCAAAGAGCTTGTGCTTCCTGGCACAGAATAAATCAGCCCCTCCTATGCATTAGTTCTTTGAAGGGCAGAGAACAGCACAGAATAGGCACCACGAGCAACAAAAAACTATCAGTAGGGAGGATGCAAGAATATATAAGGTGTCAATCATGTCTTTCTTTCTCAAATCTCTGAAAATTGCCAACACTACAGGACTTTATAGAGAACATGTATTACACCAGACAGCCAACATGAAATTAAGAATGAATCACTGTAACACAACAGAAAGCACATTCTAGACATAAAGCAGTCTGATCACTATTTAATCATGTTACTAATGAATAGTGACTTCAACTATCCATGAAAAGAAATCTTCTTTCAGATATCTACTGCCTGGATTGTTTCATTGTTGATAGAAAACACATAAAAGCTGATGAGAAAACCTTTCAAGCCCTGACACACTACATAGAGCAGCTGAGGCTCTGAAAGCCTCACACCTATCATTTTAGCAATCACACCAGGACCATTACATTTTATCTTTGTTTTGCCTCATGTTCTGCAATGCCATTTTGAGAAATTCATCTACTCTGGTTACCTTGGCAGGGGAAGGGGAGGGAGTGGGGGGTGTCTGGGTTTTGTTTGCAGGCTTGGTTTTTGAGGAGTTGAGGAGGGAGATGAGCATTACTTGATTTGAACAACAGATAGCTAAGCAGCCTTGGAAGCATGTTTTTACAAGTTTGGGGTCTAGGTTTTTTTGTCTTTTTACTCTGCCCTTGACTGGTGAGCAAAAGATTTAACAATGCTGAAATAAATTACTACACCTGTAAGTGTTGATCAAAGCATCAGGAGATGCCACAGCCCTGGAGATTACCTGAACACTGAGAAGAGGCCCTAAACACAGCACACAAGAGATTGTCTACAGGGAAAGTTGACAGGAGCAGGGAATGCAGTGACAGGTGCTAATGAATGCTAATCCCTGCTGAACACAGCTATGAAAGAAAATCCAGAAGCACAAATTGGCAAGGACTCAACCCAAATTTAAGGAACTCATCCTTTTATTGACTCTTTCATCATTTCTCTGCAGGATTAGTCAGTACTTCTTAGTTTTGATCTAATCAATCAATCACAAGTTCATCTGTAAACAAACCCAGACACCTACAAATGGGATCTATTCTGTTTTAGAAACAAACTTAGTACAAATATTTTAAAGAAAAAGTTGACAACTGCAGCACTACCAGGGCACTGAGAGCTTCCAACTTGGCAAGAAAAACAAAATGACAGACTTTCCCTGCTCAATAGAAAAGAGGGTTATCTTTTCAGTTACTGAAAGAATGTGCAAATATTACATCTGCCTGAATCCCTTGCTCCCTTTTCCCCCAGAGATATCCCAGTTCCAAGCAAACAGCATCACTGCCCACCCACCTAAAGCACTCAGTGCCCTAGGACTGAATTAACTGCCAACAAGGCCACTTGCAGATTTCAGACTACTCAGTGCTCCATTACTCTGACTGAAGTAATGTTGTTTTTAAAAGAATGTCCACCATCATGTGCAAGATCAAAGCAGAAATTATCAATAGCTGATTCATGCAATTACATACTGGTATGAGTAACCAGCTTGAAAAATCCTGTCCTCTACTCTCTTCAATAAACTACAGCACAGTGTCCAAACACTCCAACAAATACCAATTTAAATTTCGTAAAACTCTTAAAATCCCATAGAATACTACTGTCAACTATTTTCCACTTTGGGTGATCCTCTTCTCCACAGATTTGTTGTTTCCTATTTTAGAATTAAGTAACTGCCATGGAGAATTTACTTATTGAAGTCTAAAAGCTCTCTAAGGATTCTGTCTAAGCAGAAATTCTGCTACAGAATGTTTTGCAACATTTTCTCTAGATGAATTCATAAAGGGCGTGGCTTCTTTTCAAACAGGGCTTACTCACTCATAAGCAGAGTGCAATGAACTGAGGAAGTTAATGGAGATGTTGATATGCAAAGCCCATAAAGATATTGCTTAACAGCATTTTGAGAACTCATTCAAGCTATTCCAAACACATGTCCCAGAGTCAGCTCAAAGACTTAATCATCAGGAAGTTTCAGACTGCTAGCGTTAGTGAAAGGCACAGGGTCAGGTAGTGCTGGCTATAGAAATACACTGGAGTCAGTCACGCCATGCCACGAAGGGCAGGATTTGAATAACTAAAGGGGATGTGGGAGAGTGTTCTCAGACTTCAGACTGGTCCATCTCACATCATAATTAATGACTAAATACTAACTTAATTTCAGAAAGATCAGCAAATCTGTAGCTAGGTGAAATCCTTCATGCTATCATATACATCTATAAAAAATGAGAACTCCATCACTGCCTTTGAAGAGGACTTCTCCAGCTGCAATTCCTAGTAGGTGAAATTTTGCCCCTATCAAATGCCCTTAAATCTACATCAGATATATCAGAAGGAGGAAGGCATGAAGCAAGTCTGTGTCTCTGAGCATCCTAAAGAGAGGCAAGAACCTAGGAGTGAGATAGAGTGTGGTCCTCTCTTCATCAAACACTCCACCCACAATGGTGAGACACGAATAATCAAACACAGCCTGAGACTGAACAGTAGTGTGCTTGGGTGGTCTCTGGCTCAGAGAATTACAGAATTATTATATCCTGCAGGCAAATGCCACAGAAGATTGAGCCACAGACAAGCCCCATTACCTAAACTATACAAAGCAGCCATGGAAACATGAGATTGTCCCAGGTAGAGACAGAGCCAACAGATTTTTTTATCCTCAAAATTGTCCAGTGTTCTATACTTGCTCTTCCCTGAGTTATCATGCCTGAGCAAGCATCCATTCCAGTTGTTTCTCATTCATTAACAGATCTGTGCTAGTTTGAACCACTTCATTATCAGTTATCTCTGCCTTCAGCAAGCAAGACAGAAGGAAAATTGTTTCCTTCAAGGAAAGTAAGCAGGAAAACTGATTATTTCAAGTGGTCACTACTCCTCCTTCACTGAGGAGAATTACTGATAACAGCTTTCAGGCAGTGCTCAGTGCCATGACCTACACTACCCTAGTACTTCTTGAAGAAATTCTGTTCACCTGCCATAAAAACCAATATCCTCACAGGGAACATGAGGAGAACTAGCAACTGTTTTTCATCCCATTTCCCTAAAGTAATCAGACCACCATCAGACTTGTAAGAGAGACTGCCTGGATTCCAACCACTGATCCTTCTCACAGAATGGTGTCACTGCCCATTCTGATATTCTGTCCACCTTCCAAATCTGCTCAGTGACAATTTGGTACTTGATAACCAGGGACACAGAAACTGAGGCATTTCTTTTAGAAAGGAAGTGAATGGGCAGCAAGTAGAAAACTACAGATTGACCCATTTTAATTCTTTTTCTAGTTGGAAAGTGTTTTTATTGTAGTGTAAAATTTCCCAGGCAAATGTAGAGCTGAGAAGAAATCCGTGGAAGGTTATCTGAAAGACACCTGTGGACTATTTATTTTATTTACTGGATATGGAAAAGCATCCTATCAAAAAGATAGCTATTTGAATAGAAAAAAAACCACAAGGTCCTTTAGGTGAAACGTTGAAAAAGAGACTGAAAATTTTCAAGAGCTCTACTCACAGAAGAAAGAAGTGCAAATGCTATCTAGAGCGTGAAATCCATGTCAGTTTTAAGAACACAAACCTGAACATCTATATTTTTTGTGGGTCTGCTTCTGTTCTAAGAGAAATTACTTTATTCTCTTTTTGATTCAGCCTGATCATTCATTTTTACATTGTCTAACAACACACATTTGACTGAAGTTTAAACAACTTCTCGCAGCTAAGATGATTTCACCAACTAGGTTTAGTTGCATCTGATTCATATATCATTAAATTGAGGTTTTAAACTGAAGGACAAAAATATTCAATCACACTGGTTGATACTGACACAAGAAAATTCCTTACTTAAAATTTGGAGTAAACAAATGAAACAGAAAGAAAGGATTCTAGCTCCATAAGGATTTCTCTGCTACAGATATGTAGGAAGCAGCCCAGTACCACTCCTTATAGTGGCTGACCATCACTTTAATGGCTGATTGATCACCTTTTGAAACAGACACTAGAATTTAAAATCTGACATTTCTGCATCAAAAAGAATTTTCTACTAGTTGGGCTAAATTGGTATCTCTGATAGATGAACATTCTGTGAAAATCAGCTGAATAGAAGGGAAAACATGCACTTACTCAGAAAAAAACCGCTAACTTTTAACTCTTCAAAGAACAAAAACCCCATAGTACAATTCAAGATCCCAAGGAAAAGCAAAGTAGTGAGAAAATATCTTGAAATTTGTTAAAGACACTGCTGAGCATGTTAAACTGCTACAAGGTATCATGCAAGCTGTGCATCTTTGGAAAAAATCCCCTTAAAGACAACTGCAGACAGTTGTGAAAGTAAATCGTGATCTATATCCAGTGCCAACATCTTGTGCCAATCTGACTCCTTCAACAAGCAGCTCAGCTGAGTCCACTCTGGAAAACCACACAAAGCAGCCAGCTCATGCCAACCTCTGTAACCTTTAATTGAAGCAATTTGTTCTCATGCACAAGTGTATTTACTTTTCAACTGTTCTTTTACATCTAAGCTGTAACTTTATAGAAATTAAAATAGATGTAGATAATGAAGCTCTCATACTAATTAACAGTATAGCCATGCTTCTCCTACCTTCCACCCCATTCTCATCTTCATTTACATTTTTGCATTTTGAAACAGCATCTCACAGAGGATCACAACCAGGAAGAACACTGTGCAAGCTAAAGTAACTGGTGTTGGAAGGAATGCAGAATCACTTCTGCTCTCTAAACCAATTCATATCTACCATGTAGATGTCTTGAAATATTTTACATGCATTTTTGTAATGTCCTCCTTCTCTCTCCTCTTTGAAAGCTTTGAAAGAAGGTTTGATTTAACTCCTGTTTAAATATCATGACAGCTCTCTCACCTCTACTACCTAAACCCCATAAAAAAGGATACAAAATGAAAGGCCCTCTCTAGAACTGAAGCTGACCACTTCATTACTTAGTGGTCCTCCCACTTAATTTACTAATTTGAGAAATTCTAGTAATGTTAATCTTATGGATTAAGAGCTGAGCAGACATATTATAACAGGGAAAATCTAGGCAAAAAGCCTCTGGCTCAATCACTCTAATTTTAAATACTACTCTTGTCTTCCATTGCATGCTCAGAACAATAAATGTACTTTGACCTATCTGGTCTTTCATGTCTATAACTTTTCCTAAATTATAGAGAACATGAATGCTGGGTATCTTGTTAGGTATACAGTATTGACATTTACTCTTCTGGAAACCTCTCCAGCAACAAGCAATGGGATTTTCTTTCCCCCATGAATTCAACTCCAGATTACCTCCATGAGTCCTTATCCTCCCTCCCACACATACATCATAATGTTTCTCTTCTCATCCTGGAAGACCTAAAGCAAGAGCTTGATATCATATAGTGCTCAGCAAGGTAGTGACTTGTAATTCTGGGATTTTCTAAATCCTATAGTTTCCTGTTGTAAACTATATTAGAAAAAAATAGCATAGGGAGATAATTACAACACAACTTTAAACATATTATCTTGTAAGTACTTTGGTATTTTCATTACTGTCTATCCAACAACAGTAAACATCTTTTCAGCTTCAGAAAACCAAAAGGAATTATATATATTAATATCATAGCAGAGATTAATTACCTTGATTACCTCTGCCAGGCATTTCAGGGACGCTTTGAGACACATACTCTACATTACATTTAAAAGCTTCCTGCTTCCACTTCAGAAAAGCTTCAGTTGGCCAAAGACCATCTTGTCTGGAAGACTCTTTATTCTGATAAAACACTTATGACCTACAATACATTTTTTTTTATTTGAAGTAGAAACCATGATGTGTTCCTTCTGAGCAGGACCCCTCCCATCTCATTTTGTCTGTCCTACTTCCTCCAAAAACCTAATAAACATCACTGTTCGGATCATAATTTAATTCTGCACTTCTTCTGATCTTCTCCCCCAGAACGTTAACTCTATCCCCTTCAACATGAAATGACAAGAATTCTTTGGAATTTGCTTTCCTTAACTGTTTATAAGGTATAATCAAGGGGTCGAGTTCAGACACTATTCAAAAGGACAAGTGGCTTGACCAGTTGCACCACACCACGCACATCAAACGCTAATCGCTTCCTCTCCCAAAAGGGCACCAGTGAGCACCCCTGGGCTGCCTGGATTCATGTAAAATGGTCCAGAGTTAACATGACAGTACAGACATGCCTGTGCAGTTCTTGCTTGCTAACAGATCATAAAACCAGAATTTCAAATCTTCATATTCATTTTTAGGGATGGACGCTTTTAAAATACAAACCAAAAGGAAGAGCTACCTGTGAGGAAGTAAGAAGAGAGAAGCAGAGAGGATGTGTGTATGCATATGGAAAAACACTATCAAAAAGGTCAGAGAGGAGGAGAAACGGATCTTCACATCACTTCTCATCTAGCAACAAGATGGTGAAAGCCCATAGGAAAAAAATTACCAATATTGTTTCTAAGAAAGTAACATTTATAGAATCAACTTTATACTAGTGCAGATTCAAGCAGGCATTTGATTAGCATGACATCAGCCGAACACACCCAGCAGAATTTTTCCTCTGTGAAAAGTGTGGGTGGCCTGGTACAGATTAGTTCAACAGATAATGCAATGATCTACTCAAATGCTACAAATGTTTACTGAGCAACCAAAAGACATTGCCACACAGCCAAAGTTCCAGGCTGCACCACCACAGTGGCACACAACAGGCACCTAGTACACCCAACCTCACAAAGGCAAAGTTTTCCAGTGGTACCCATACAAAAATAATTTTTGTCCTTCACCTGCACCTCTGATAGTCTCCAACAGTGGAATGAAGAGAGAGAGAGCACAAAAAAAAAGTTTTAGTTTAAAAGCACAGATCTATGGCACATCACTGTCAAATGCATTGCAAATGCAGTTCTGTTGTTCAGTGCCTAACCCCCCAGTATGGAACACTGTATTATCACATACAGTGAAGGATGGGAAGCAAATAAATACAGAATTAAGGAAACAAAAAAACTCATTAATAAAAAGGTCTTCCTTTTGGGGAACTTCCATAATTTTCTTATACTTCATATGATTTTTCTTCCATCACATTAATTTCACAGGGGAGGGATCAGGGGGCAGACCTGACCCCCCCATGAACTAAACTTTAAACTAAAATTAAAACTTTAGCTAATAGCTTTTTTAAAATTTTTTAATAAAAATTAAATTCTTCACAACATAATGGACAGGCCACTCACATCTAATAAAATACACCCTCCAATACAATCATTCAACTGATTTGAATCCCTTATTTTTCATTGCCCATGCACTTCTAGGCACATGTTCAGTTCCAGTTCTCACTCCTGGGTGTCTAAAAGGCTATTAGGAAAGGGGTGGAAGTCCCCAGCTGCCTCACAGACCTTTCTCTGCAGGTATCAAGCCACTTTACAAAGGCAAGTGTGTTTCATTACCTCCATTTGGTATGGGAAAAATAAGGCAGATTAAACAATTTTTTTAACCTAGCAGAACCAGGACTTCTGTGATATCTAATCTTGTTCCTACATTTTAAAAACAAGGCAGCTAAGGATACAGAAACCACACATTCCCAGGTGACCTCCTAACAAAGCCAGTGCCTTAATGTCACTTGGTCCCTTATCTGAGTAGGAGAAATATCTACAGAAATGGCATTCATAAAATTGGAGTTTTCAGGTAGTTTTCAACATATGAACTCCAGTAATCTACTGAGTTATGCAGGAATCTGTGAAGAGGTAAACTATTTCATGTTCCCTAATTTTTAGATTTTTTGTTAATACACAATTTCTGCAAGCTTGTTTTAAGGCCAGTGGAGATGTTTTGGAGCTATTACATTCAGCAATATAATCACAGCATTAAGGGATCTGGACAATTCCTCCTTACATTATTGTCTTGCCAAACAGAACAATGGTGAGGAATTCACTCATTACAGTGTTTCCCTGTGTGTGAAAATCACCTCACATAACTTCAGCTGCATAACTTCTAGACAAATAATTTAAGGGAACCACCTGAGTGCTTCTCTCTGTAGGGACCACAACATAGACAGGGGCCAATACATTCAAGCTGGAGAATGTCACCAAAACATGTGGCAGCTTGAAATGCTCATCTAAGCCATGAGGTAAGCCGTGCTGCTCTGCCCTAACACGTAAGACACACCTGCACAAAAACACTTTTGTGAATGTCCCTTCAACATCCACTCTTTGTCAACACACTACACACCATCCCAGAGCACCAGCTCATTCCGAAGTGACACACAATGCATTGCAGCATTTCCAACACAGACTCAGGCACACAGCTCTCCATTANTATATATAAATACCAAATCATTAATCCCAACCGCCAAATATTTAGGAAGAAACTTGCAAAAGGCATCAATAACTGAGAGTCAATTATTTTTATTTATTTTCATTTAAGGAGAAAAATGGCATTGTGAAGTTAATCAAATAGCAGACCTAAAAGATAAAATAAAACTCATACTCAGAAGTATGACCATGGCAGAAAAAACATGAGCATTCTGCTTGTGTGCAGTGTCAAGGAGTTGAAAGACATTGCCAAGCTAAAATCCCTATTCAGGGGAAACTCTGATGTGCCCTTCTCAAATTGAAGTGTTAAAAGCAGTGGTTACAAACTAGACAAAATAGACAGTGAAAAATCACTGAAAACAGATGGTGCTCATCCAATTTTGAGGAGACTGAAGGGTGACACATCTGATCCAGTTCCTGTGGTGAATACCTGCCCATCAGCCTTGTCACCCAAAGCTGCCCCAGTGGCAAATGCCCCAGTGGAGATACAGAGACCCAGAGTCCGAACCACCTGACGGCCACGCCAGGCAAGGCAGCTGATGCTTTAACAAAAAATGTACAAGTACAGGGCACCTGGGCAGCTATAACAGGTTGGGACACTGCCAACAAAGATTTTATAAAGGGAGAAACAGGTCAAGTCTGGCCAAGTTTGGTCTAAAAGGAGTTGTGGTCTGACTCAGTGTGCTCTTGTAAAAGTAAAGGTGATACCATAATATGCACTGTAGGACACCACACACACTGCCTTCCTGTGAAATAATTACAGGTGTGCTTAGTTCACAAATGTATTTCATCAGCTCAATCTGGGTTCTAAGAGGAAAGCAGGGCTCTCTCCTTTTAATGCCTTATCTAAAATAAAGGCCCTCTCAGTGCTGTTTGTCACTTGACCTTCACACTTCGCTGAGTTTGCAAGTATGTGGTGGAATGAAGAAAATAAACTCACTGAAAAAATGATTTTTAGAAACTTTTTCAGTTGTTTACTTAAGTACTGGCTCTCTAATTTCTCCAAGAAGACAGATATCATTAAATGCCTCACTACTGAAGATTCAGCTCAGAAAATGCAAGTAAAAATGAGTTAAGTTGTATGAGAAGGTGATAATATAATAGTTAACACCACATAATGGTGTTAATGATAGTAAATCTCAAAAATGGTAATTTACTTTGTATTAATTAATTCATACTGTTTCTTTATCATCTCACTTACAATTCCAGAGCCACAGTGAGAGAAACAGCAAGACAACACAAACCTTGCAAGAACTCTATTTATCACGACTTAAAATGGATTATTCTGAGAAAGATTAGAATATTTCTTTGCCACAAGACAAAAAAGTCGCACGCCAAGTCAAGCTGTGCAAGAAAGTACTGTCGCTGATCTGTGTTGTTTGCAGACGCAGCATGTCTGCTGTCATTTGTCAAAACTAATTTTTCATTTTACACTTTGAGCAATATTGACGTTTTGGGTTTTTCCCAGGCTCTTGGGCAACTTTCTTCTCATCAATGAAGACCAAAGTTAACAGTTTCATGCAGGCTACATCTCTGATGCCTACACAGGCTCTCCCTAATTAGCCAGGCCAAATGACAGTGCCAATGGAAGCCACAGCTAACAAATCTGGATTTTCTTTCAGCGGCAATGCAATAATCACCAAGTGGTTTTAGACATATATTTTCATTATTTTCAAACTTTTAATTCCATATTCTTCATAGCTAGATATTAAGGCTTTTTAATACTAGGATCCAATGGGCAATAGAAGGTGACTGTGCAGAGGTGCTGGGGAAAATGGATTTAGCAATGTCTCAGAGGAAAAGCATTGTTTCTCTTTTTTTGACGTTTCAGCACAGCATGCACAGGTATCTTGGGGTTCCACAAGTCAGCTCCAAACAGTGCCAGCCTTAAGGCTGAGCTCCACATGGGATCTGGTGCACTGCCTCACAAGATAAAGACACTTAAAACTTTCTTATAAAATTCTCACCATTCTTGATTCTGAATCCTAAGAAATTACTTAAAGCTACATTTTGTTACAGCTTAGCTGTGAACTCCTGTGTATTANCATAACTTCAGCTGCATAACTTCTAGACAAATAATTTAAGGGAACCACCTGAGTGCTTCTCTCTGTAGGGACCACAACACAGACAGGGGCCAATACATTCAAGCTGGAGAATGTCACCAAAACATGTGGCAGCTTGAAATGCTCATCTAAGCCATGAGGTAAGCCGTGCTGCTCTGCCCTAACACGTAAGACACACCTGCACAAAAACACTTTTGTGAATGTCCCTTCAACATCCACTCTTTGTCAACACACTACACACCATCCCAGAGCACCAGCTCATTCCGAAGTGACACACAATGCATTGCAGCATTTCCAACACAGACTCAGGCACACAGCTCTCCATTAAATAAAATGTTCTCTGCTTATTGAATCAAACACTGACAGACACTCACCTACATCCACTTCATCCAGAAAAATGTTCTGTACACAGCATAAATTTCCCTGTTGGATTTATAATTAGTTACACATAATTCCTTTTGTAAGTACTGGAAAGGGCAAAGCTTTTTTGATAATCCAGCATGCATTTCAACTTAGAAAAATGTTTTTTTGTGAAGAAAATTTTAAGAAAGGAAAAAGGTGGGAGGTTACTAACAGCAAGTAGGCATTCTTCACAGAAACCAAATGTCCAAATGAAGAAGCACAAATACTTTAAAGTTTATATATATATATATATATATATATATATATATATA